>PVKE010049933.1:0-11105 GCA_004027555.1 Craseonycteris thonglongyai | reverse complement strand
TTCTTTTCTTCTGCTGGCTTTGGGGGACCTCTGTTCTTCTTTTTCTAGCTCTATAAGATGAGATGTGAGGGTGTTTACTTGTAGTTTTTCTTGTTTCTTGAGATAGGCCTGTAATGATATAAATTTCCCTCTTAATACTGCTTTCGCTGTGTCCCAGAAATTCTGGTACGTCGTGTTTTCATTGTCATTCGTTTCTACATTTTTTTTAATCTCTTGTTTTATTTCCTCTTTGACCCAGTAACTTTTTAATAGCATGTTGTTCAATCTCCACGTATATGTGGTTCTCTCTGCACTTGATCTTTTGCAATTCTCAAGTTTCAATACTTTGTGGTCTGAGAATACACTTGGTATGATTTGGATGCCCTTAAATTTGGTGAGGTTGGATTTCAGTCCCAGGATATGGTCTATTCTTGAAAATGTTCCATGTGCACTAGAGTAAAATGTATAGCCCTTTGTTGTAGGATGGAATGACCTGTAAATGTCAATTATGTCCATTTCCTGCAATGTATCATTTAAAGCTGCAATCTCCTTATTTAGTTTCTGCTTGGCTGATCTGTCCAATGTTGTCAGGGGGGTGTTTAGATCCCCTACTATAATTGTATTTTTGTCAAATTCTCCTTTTAGATCTGTTAGTAGTTGCTTTATAAATTTTGGTGCTTCCTAATTGGGAGCATATATATTGATGAGTGTCATGTTTTCTTGTTGTATTGTCCTTTTTATCAAGATGTAATGTCCATCTTTATGTCTTATTATTTTTTTAATCCTGATGTCTTTTTCATCAGAAATCAGTATGGCCACTCCAGCTTTTCTCTGACTGCCATTTGCCTGGAGTATTGTTTTCCATCCTTTTACCCTGAGTCTATATTTGTCCCTGTGGCTGAGGTGTGTCTCTTGTAGGCAGCATATGGTTGGATTTTGTTTTTTAATCTAGTCCGCCACCCTGTGCCTCTTTATTGGTGAATTCAGTCCATTTACATTCAGGGTGATGATTGATATATGAGGACATCCTGTATCCATTTCTTCTTTCCTTTTTATTTTTTCGTTGTCCCAACTTTTCTCTATTTATTTTGATTTCTTGATTGAGGTCGGATAGCCTCCTTCAGTATTTCTTGGAGTGCTGGTTTTGAGCTGGAGAATTCCCTTGGCTTCTGTATATCTGTAAAGGCCTTAATTCCTCCTTCCTATCTGAAGGTTAATTTTGCTGGATAGTTAATTCTTGGCTGGAAATTTCTCTCTTTTAATATTTTGAAGATTGGGATCCACTCCCTCCTGGCTTGCAGAGTTTCTGCTGAGAAGTCTGGTGACAGCCTGATAGGTTTTCCTTTGAAAGTTACGTTTTGTTTTTCCCTGGCAGCCTTGAGGATTTTTTCTTTGTCGTTGATTTTTGTCATCTTCAGAACAATGTGCCTTGGCGAAGATCTGCTAGGGTCTAGGTAGTTAGGGCTATTGCTTTCCTCTTGGATTTGGGTCTGTAATTCCTTCCACAGGTTAGGGAAATTTTCATCCACTATTTGTTTTAGTAGACTCTGAGAAGATTTCATCTCGCTTCTTTCTGGTACCCCTATTATTCTAATATTGTTCTTTCTGATGGAGTCAGAAAGTTCTTGTAGGGCTCTTTCATTTCTCTTGATTCTCATTTCCCTTTCTCCTTCCCTCTGTGACATTTCCATGTTTGTATCTTCAATTTCACTCATCCTTTCCTCTAGCTGGTCAGCCCTGTTTCCTATGCTGGTCAGTTCTTTTTTCAGCTCTCCCATGATGCCTTTCATTTCCAGGAGTTCCTTTTGGTTCTGCTCTAGCTTCTCAATTTTGTTGGTAAAGTACTCATTTTGCTCAGAACATTTCTTGTTGAGGTCATTTAACTGTGTCTGGGTACTTTGCCAGCATTGAGTGAGCTCTTTGAGTGTCTTGATTAATGCAGCCCTGAATTCTGTTTCACTTAGATTTGATTCCACGTGTGCAAGGTCCTTTACTAAAGAATGCCCCTGATCTTCTGGAGGGGCTTTGGAATCTGAGGTGTGCATTGTGTTTGATGTGGTTCTTTTTGCTTTATGCATGAGTCTGTTTTCCCTCTGGGGTTTTGCCTATCAGATGGGCTTCTCTTTATTTTTTCTTTTGGGTTCAGTTGTGGGAGAAGGAGATTTTGGGAGAGGGTTGGGGGAAGCAGACAGCTTCTGTGTCCTGGGGCACTTCAGGTTGCTGTCTTAGCTGTTAGATAGCAGGGTAGTAAAGATGTGGCCAGGGGTGGGGGCATGTGAGTAGGAGCTAGGGCCGGCCTGAGACACAATAGCAGATTTCTCTTTCAGCAAGGGGGCTGGTGTTTCAGTGCGGGCGGGGCGCAGGAGCTCCAGTCTTTCTCTCCTCCGCCTGGCTGCCCCTCCTTCAATTGTATCTGTAAGCCACGCCCACAGGGCAGCGCTTGGATGGGCTGGGGCTTGGCAGAGGCCCCGGTAGGCCATGCAGTCCCGCGCACAGGCAATGACGCCGCGGCGTCCCGGTCAGCAGCCCAGTTGCACGCACGGGCTGCAGCGCCCCAGCGGCCTGGTGGGGAGGATGCTGAAAGCCCAGTTGCATGCGAGCGAGCGAGCAGTAGTGCCGCAGTGGCCTGATGGGCAGGATGCTGAAAGCCAGTCTCGTGTGCAGGCCGCGGCGCTGTGGCGGCCTGGTGAGCAGGGTGCCGAAAGCCCAGTTGTGCGCTTGCGCGCTGGCAGTGGCACTGCAACGGCTTGGTGGGCGGGGCGCCGAAAGCCCCGTTGCACACTTGCACGCTGGCAGCGGTGCCGCAGTGGCCTGGTGAGCTTGGCGTCAAAAGCCCAATTGCGGGCTGTCAAGCAGGCAGCGGTGGCGCAGCAGCCTTGTGGGTGGGACGCTGAAAGCCCTGTGCGCACAGGCCATAGCTCAGGCGGCAGCCACTCTACGCTCCCGGCTCTGTTGAGACCGCCGGATTCACTCCAAGCACGTCCAATGCAGCTATGCCCACTCAAGCCCCAGCCCTCACTCCAAGAGCCCTGTCCTCAGAAGGCGCTCCCTCACAGTCAATCTCCTCCGTAAATCAGGGGTGCTGAGCTGCTGTGGGCCGGTGCCCTGCTCTCACCCCGCCCGCCGGGAAGCGCAGCCGCCCTGCTCCGCAGTCCCTGTTCCACTTTAGGCTCTGTGATCTGATTAGGGCACTGCGTGCTGTCCCTTGAGTTCAGATGTTAAATTGTCCACAGTCTTGTGGGGCTTCCACGCTCCCTAGGTCTCGGCTTCCAGCCCACCCTTGATCCAGCTCCACTTTGACCATAGTCCCCCAATCCCCCTGTGTTTTTGCCAGCCCCGGGCCGCGCTCCCAGTCTCTGTCCCCAAATCGCTGCTTCCCTTTCCCTCTCCCGCTCTCCCCTTTTTTCTCTAACCTTTGTGTGTTGTTCTGTGTTGTGTGGTTCTCTTAGTTGAGGTTTCTTCTCAGGGTTTCCCAGTGGAGTCCCCTCTGTTCACAAGGCCCTTCCCAGGCAGTTATCGGTGTTCTCCTCTCATGCCGCCATCTTTGTTCTTCTATCTTGGTTATTATAGATAATATTGCAATGAACATGGGGTGCATATATCTTTTCCAAGGTTTGGATTTCTTTGAATAACTACCCACAAGTAGAATGCCTGGATTATAAGGTAGTTCTTTTTAAAAAATTTTGAAGTATCTCTGTACTGTTTTCCATAGTGGCTATACCAATTCACATTCCCACCAGCAGTGTATGAGGGTTCCTTTTTGTCCACAGCCTCTCCAGCACTTGTTATTCCTTATCTTGTTGATTATAGCCATTCTAACAGGTGTGAGGTGGTATCTCATTGTGGTTCAGATTTACATCTCCCTGTTGATTAGTGACGTTGAACATCTTTTCTTGTACCTATTGACCATCTGTATGTCTTTTTTGGAAAAATGTCTGTTCAGTTCCTCTGCTCACTTTTTAAACTGATTTTTTTTTTTGCTCTTGAGTTGTAGAAGATTTTTTTTTATGTATTTTGGAAATTAAGCCCTTCTCAGGTATATGCTTTGCAAAATTTCTTCCAATCTCTAGGTTGCCTTTTCATTTTGTTGACGGTGTCCTTTGTTGTACAAAAGCTTGTTAGTTTGATATGGTCCCATTTGTTTATTGAGTTTTTTCTTTTGTTGCCTTCACAAGATTTTTTTAAACCATCCTTTCAGAAAGTTTGGGAATTAATTAGTGATAGAAACAGAAAAAATTAAAAAAGCTTGACAAAAAGCAAAGGAATTATTAGCTACAGAAAAAAAAAAGTTTCTCAAGAAAGAAATTGCAATTCCATAAACTCTGGTTTAGCTGTGAGCAAGATAGTCATACCAATGTAAATAACAGATATTTATTCAACTACAAATTATACTATAACTACATTGGAAAAGGTAGGAGGTGAAATGTGTGTATGCGGTGAGTAGTATCAGAAGATTAAATTTTCTTTTTTTTAAAGACTTATTTTATTGCTTTTGACAGAGGCAGAGAGAGACAGAGAGAAGGGGGAGGTTCCAATGCAATCTCCATAGTTGTACATCATCAGTTTTTTACGTGATTTTATTCCACACAGGTGGGCCGGGGCTGCAAAGGGTGGGCTGGGGGCCCCCACATGGGACGCATGCCCCCTCGAGCCAGGGGCTGAACCAGGGGAGGAAAACTGAACTGGGGGCCTCCTGAATGGGAAGCACGGCCCCTTGAGTCAAGGGCTGAACTGGGAAGCAAGAACCAAACTGGGGGCCTGTCACATGGGAGGCATGCCTCGCAAGCTGGGGGCCACTTGACTCTAAAACAGACCCTGATGAAGACATTGAATACGATTGTAACTATGACACTGACCTTTAATGCTGATCCTTAACCATCACCCTAACCTAAAACCTCGAACCTGATCCTGAAGATAATCTTTATACTGATACTACAAACAAACCATAACCCTTAAGTGTACCTTGACCTTAACCCAAACACTTCGCTCTAAACCACTGCCCCCGATCCTTACAAGGACCTTATACTTAAACCTGACCCTCACACTGGACATAAACTTGAACATAATGCTGACCTGGAAACAGACCATGAAACTGATCCACACAACATAACATGGACAGCGACACTCAGACAGTGAACTTCACCCAGACCGCTGTCCTGAACCTGTACCCAAAACTGACCTGATTCTGACATTGACCCAGGGGCCTCTCACCTGGGAAGCTCTCCCCAGTGAGAGCTGAACAAAGGGCACACCCCAGTTCAGCATATGGGTTCACATGGGCCTTGGCCAGGATTTGATCCTCGGACCCCGGGGCTGCAAAGCGAGCGCTTAACCCATTCAGTCATCTTGTTTCCCAAGAAAATTAAATTTTCATCTTTAAAGGCAGAAAATCAATTGAAAATGTATAAAACTTAAGCATAAAGAAATAGTGCATGGTCATTGTTATTTAGAAACACTGCAGAAATGGGATGAGACTATATATGTTTTGTTTTAATAAAACAAAAGTTGAGCATGCCGGGATAGCTCAGTGGTTGAGCAGTTCGATTCCTGGCCCCGGCCTGTGCAAACCCATATGCTGAACTGGGACACAACTGGTAACCGCTGGGATGGCTCTGCAGCAAAGGTTCTTGCCTCCCAGGCGGGAGGCCCCCATTTCAGTTTTTCCCCACTTGACCCCACATCCACTTGTGTGGAATGCAACCATGTCACAACTAATGATGTACAACTATGGAGACTGCTCTGGGCCCTCCACCCTTCTCTCTCTCTCTTTCTCTGTTTTCAAACAATAAAATAAATCTTTAAAGAAACAAAAACTCAAAAGTGTAATTAAGCAATAAATGTAAATCGATACAAAAAAATTAAACACAGGGTGAAATGGTGGTAGATGAAAGAGTTGGAGAACTAGGTTGGATGACGTGGGCACATTTGCCCTTTTGGCTTACTCAGGTAGCTCTATGGAGAAGGAATTTGAAGGTGGAATTACAGATCAATTTGAGAGTTTGCCCACAGGCCATACGTGGTAACCAGGGACACTTCTGTGAGTTTTGGGCTTCACAGCAGAAGTCACCAAACTCACCTTTGTTAATTGCAAATGTGCCATCACAGCATGGTAAGGGTGTTGCCTGTAGAAGCTACTTCCTTGACATTTGAGCCCTGTGGATGCGAAGGGAGGCAGCTATTCAGGGGCTGAGCAGGACCCTCCTTCCTGTGCAATGTAAGCCCGGGAGAAATTGGCCCCCAATGGGCAAGATCATTCTTGTGAGCCCCCCAAAAGCTCTCCCGAGGTTAGAAGACTTAAATGGGCTAATTTCATTGCAATTTTATACAAAACTTTATGTTGCTTTCTTCTTTTTAATTATTATTATACTACTCTTGAGAAAATTGTTTCTGTTATAAATATGAATGAATTTTTAGGCAATAAAGGGATTAACCATTTGTTTGTCATGTTTCAAGGAAATGGATTCCAAACTGCAGTTTTGTGTTTTACTTAAATTCTGTGATGTTTATTCTTCTACCGGACAGATACTTTAAACCTGTATGAACCCCAAAGTGTTGATCTTTCCATTTTCATTTCTTCACTGCTTTCAAGCTGAGAAGCATATCATCCCTCGGAATACTTACAAATAGCCTGCTCTGGCTTGGGTGGCTTTTCTATGACGCTCATCTTTCACCCCTCCATCCATGTAGAGTTTATTCTGGATAAAGGTACACGGTATGTATCTTTTGTTTAAAATGTTGCTTTTTTGGGGTTTTTTTTTAAGCAGCTTTTCCAAAAAAGTATTTTGTAAATAACTTTTCTTTCTCTTATTTGGAGGCACTAAATGTAGTAATACATTTTATGCTTATATGTGTGGGCTTAGTTTTGAGGCTCCATGCTATTCCTTGACCTATTTCTCTTTTTTTGTTTTAAAAACTTATTAAAAATAAATTTTGACTGAAACCTCCAATCTGCCCGGCTCTATGTTGGCATCATGGTGAGGAGCAAGGCACAGCTCTGCTTCCTAGGACACCAGAGAGTGGGGGGTGGGGGGTAGATGACTGTTTGCTCTGCTTTGGGTTCCTCTGGGGTGGAATGGGGGCGTAGAACCTAAGATAAGGGCATGAGCTGTCTTGGAGAATCAGAGGCCTGCATAGAGGTAACCTCAGTCTTAATGTAAAGCAGAAATTTTTCTCCTAGCGAGAATGCAGGGCATTAGAGAGAGAGAACAGCATGCGCAGGAGGATTGGAAAAGTTCTTGAATCTTCGGGGTGAGGGAGACAGCACACGATCTTTTGTCTGGAGCAGAGTTTCCAGAGTGAATGGTGGAAGAAGTGGGTGAGGGTAAAGGAGAGCCCTGTGGGCCATCATGTGCGACAGTCTGTGTTAGGCAGGGGACTTGGTTTTAAGGGATGCCAGTGACAGACATGAGGCAAGATGGTGTTATTGTTATGGTCCCCTTTAAAAAACAATGACTAGTGGAAGCCGGGATGGCTCAGTGGGTTAAGCTCTCACTTTGCAGCCCCGGGGATCGAGGATCGAATCCCGGTCCCAGCCCGTGTGGACCCATATGCTGAACTGGGGAGTGCCCCCAGTTCAGTTCTCACTGGGGCGAGACCCCAACCCAGTTCCTGCCCTGTGCAGCCCCGCCCACCTGTGGAATGAAACTATTTAGAAAAACCGATGATGTGCAACTATGGAGACTGTTCTGGTCCCTTCCCCTTCTCTCTGTCTCTGACTCTGTACCTCTCTCTCTCTCTCTGTCAAAAACAATAAATAAATCTTTAGAAAAACAACAACAATGACTAACAGCCGGAGAAATGTGAAGGATATGTTACAGTAGATGGAGGCTGGTGGCAAGCTGGTTAAATATAAGTCACTTCTCCATTCTCCCAATATTTGTTGAGTGCCAACTGGGTGCTGAGCACTGCCCAGCAGAGAGGAGCTGTCTAACACTACAGTGAGTGTTTTGTTACCATCATATGGCTTTCATGGCAGTTATTTCTCTGTAGCAAATCAAGGACTAAAACGAGATGGAGTGGAATGACTAGATTCAAGAAAAATATTCTGAGAATCAGCAAGATGAGGCAAGTAATTGGATATAGATGATGTGAGTGCAATCAGAAGTTTCTAGCTCAGAAGACAGAGTGGAGTTGATTTCATTAACCAGTAGAGAGACTCTTGCAGAGTTTCATGTTTTGTGGGGAAGATAAATAGTTTTGCTTGTCTAGGGCTCCTGATAGCCATGCATTTCTTGAGGTTACCACAAGAGACAAATCAACCCAGCTTTACTCATTATTTGGCTATGTGTGTGTGAGCGAAGAGGTAACATTTGGTAGCATCAGAAGCCAGAAAAGCCTTTATAAACTCCCACTCCTTTCCTCCTTGCCAAGATATACCATTTTATATCATATCATGGCATACTAATTATCTGCTTGCCAATTACCTCATAATATGGGGAAGGGGCCACCTAGCAGCACAGAAATCTGTCTGTGTTTATTAAAGCCACTGCTGATGTCCCTGAATATTTTTTATGGCTTGTTTCCTCCTCCCAGACTATGTAGGTAATTTATGGGCAGTTTCTACTGCTGTTATCTTCAATTTCTCCTTTGGCCTCCTGCTTATAAATCCAGATGCCAAGTTTCTTTGGAATTCATTTTGCTTCACTCAGAAAGTCCCTGCTTTCCTTTATTGCCACAAATTCTGACCTGCTATATTTCAACAGTGTCTGCTTGGACACGTTTAGTGTGAGATGTCTGTGGGCCATCTTCGTCCACGTGCAGCAGACAGCTGTGTGTTTGAGTCTGGGGGTCAGGAATGACGTCTGGGCTGACGATGGCGATTCGGGAATCATCCATGTGCAGCTGAGTCTGTGTCGTATGTGAGCTGTGTGGGTACGTGAGTAATGGTGTTATCATTAGTGGAATGAATCTACTCATTGGGAAAGGACACAACGCAAGTCTTTCCCTCCCCACCAGCCCCTGTGCCCCCCTCCAGGAAAGGAAACATCTGATGACTGAAGCTGCAACTGGGATTTTTTTCTTTCTTTCTTTCTTTTCTGAATTGTTCCTCAGATGATAGATATCCTGTGGCTCACAAGGTGGATTTCAAATAGAATGAAAGTGCCTTAAAGGAGGTCAAGAGTCTTATGTTAATCTTTCTCTTTCACAGAGGTAGCCATCCAATAAATCCTTGCTTGTTGAAATAATAAATAGGTACATGCTTAGGAGTGTCTCTGAATCACTAACCACAATAATTATTCCCTTTTATTGACTGCCCTTTATGTTTTTGTCACTGTGCTGCATGTTTTATTGATCTCGTTTATATTTAACCACTCTCTGAAGTAGCTGTTACCATCTCTGTTTTATAAATGAGGAAGGAGGGTTTGAAAAGGTTGAGAGACCTGTCTGAGGTCATACAGAGAGTAAATGCTGGACCCCAGCTCAAACCCAGCGATGTGCATGTTTCCAGGGCCTGGGCCCTGTTCCCACCACGTTACCGCTCCAGGCATTGCCCTGGGTGTCCTTCCATGTCTGTGGAATGGAACTCTCTGTAACACTCCACACTGCCCCCACTGGAAGGGAAAGAAAGTATGAATCTTGAGGACAGGACGGTTTTTCTGAGGAATTATGTTCATGTGCGTGTACATGTGTGCATGTACACTTCTTCAGTTTTCTGTCTTCTCTTGGTCCCTTTTATCTCTTCCAACTATAACAAAATCCCACTACCACAGGGGCAGTGTCTTGAATTTGATTAACTGTTGTCCATTAAGGTCTCATAATACGTAATATTGGAACCCTCTTTAAGGGATACAGAATGGATTTTATAAAACCCAGGAAAAATAAATTTAAAAATATTATTAGCTTTAGGAAATGTGTTAGCATCGAGTTGATTTAACCCAGAGATGTAACCAGGAGGAACTATTTTTGGTCAGAGCTGGTCCTCACCCAGCTGTGGGCTAGTTGCATGATGGGAAATATGCAAGTGGGGGCGCCCTCCCTTTTATTATGTGAGGGTGGTAATTCCTGAAGTACTTGTGGCTGAATGTTGATTCTATTTTTGAGGGTTCTCTAGATCTGAAGAGCATGTCTGGCTTACTTACAGAACCTTAATGAGAGAGTTTTTCATAGCGATCAAGAGTATGAACTTGGAAATCTGGCTGTTCTAATTCAAGCTTTGCCCCTTACTGGTCGTGTGACCTTGGGAATGCGATATCACCTCTCTGCACCTCAGTTTCCTCATATATAAAATGGTGATGTAATGATATCTACTTTGTGGAATTGTAGTCAATTGATTGTGATGTGTGAACTGCACTGACTAATGTACTAGGCATTAGTCTCGGCCCTTCTCATGTACTAATAATACTGAACAATCAACATGAGCTACAGTTAGTTTTAAAGATCCTTTACCCTACCTGCCTCCTATCCTTGAAACACCTTGCATGTGATGATAGAATCTTCAGGAAAGGATCTACCTGGGAAATGGGGTACAACTGTATGTCTCTTATCTAGGAAACTCACATCTAATAATGAGCATTCCTGGTCCCCACATTGGCACAGAAATCCAGGGTGCCTGGTCTAGGAGAGATGCCAGGCTGTGGTGAGTGCTTGAGGTGCTTCCTCAGACTCTTTCAGGCACGATTAGAAGGCTCAGCTTTGGGGTTCACCACAGCTGCCCTATTACAGAAGGTCAGTCAGGTGTCCTGAGGGCACGGGAGACTGGAAAGCCACACAATCAGCTGCTTCCTGCTGTTGCTTTGCCATCATCAATAATGGTCAGGCCAAAAGCATAGTATAATGTGTGTTCTTACTTTTTCACAAATTGAACTAATTTTTTCTCCACTCATTAAAATAATTTTTCATGAAAAGGGCTGAATATTAAAAAACCACACACACATTTTAGAGTACTTCTCGAAGTGAGGTCTTTGGAGCTTGCTAAAAATGTAGGTTGTTGGGGAAAAGCCGGGACGGCTCAGCGGGTTGAGCGCTCGCTTTGAGGCCATGAGGACCGAGGATCGAATCCCGGCTCCGGCCCAGGCAGGACCCACGTGCTGAACTGGGGAGTTCCCACAGTTCGGTTCTCTAACTGTCTCTGTCTCTGTCTCTCTCTCTATCTGTCAAAAAGTAAAATAGAAATAAATATGCACTGA
>PVKE010049932.1:0-11105 GCA_004027555.1 Craseonycteris thonglongyai | reverse complement strand
TACAGAAGGAGACAATTGGCTTGATATTTGTAAACTGCAGAAATCTCTCTTCAAACTGTTTTTGAAGCACTTGCAGGGTCTCAATAAATAATGACACGTTTAATTCATTGTTACCTAGCATTTTCCTCATATATGGGAAGTGCACGAGAGACTTGATATGCAGATGTGATATCAACAAAGTCAATTTCGCTTTAAATGCATTTACAGAGCTTCTCATTTCAGCTCTATTTTTGTCTTTTCCCTGCAACTCCAAATTGAAAGAATCTAATTTTTCCATGGTGTCAGCAAGAAAACCCAAATCCACCAGCCAACAAGAGTCTGTTAGTTCATCATAGTTTTCATTTTTATCATGTATAAATGTTTTTATTTCTTCAATTAAGTTCACAAATCTTGTAAGAACTTTACCTTTACCGAGCCAACGAACTTCAGTACGCAGGATGAGATCGTGCTCTTTATCTTCAGTATCTTCTAACAGGGCCTTGAAAAGTCGGTATTGCAATGGAGCTGCTCGAACAGAGTTGATTATCTCTGTGACTATTTTCATAACATGTTCAAAGGGCAGTATTTTACAACACAAAGCTTCCTGATGGATAATACAGTGGTAGGACATAAAGTTTGAAAATGATACATCTTTCCTGCAAAGGGCAATAAATCCTTTGTTTTTACCAACCATTGCTGGTGCCCCATCGGTAGTTATCGCAGACAACTTAAGCAAAGGCATGTTTATCGACCTGGCATATGTTCTGAAAGTTTTATAACTATCTTTTCCTCTCGTCTGTCCTTTCATTGGTAATATTTGCAACAGCTCCTCTTTCACTATGAAGTTACTAAATATCATTCTCACCATAACTGCCAACTGTGCGGTGTCTGATATATCTGTTGACTCGTCAAATTGCAGAGAGAAGCAGTCACATATTTCCAAGTCAGTCTTTAACTGAGTTTGCAAGTCTTTTGAAATTGCGTGTATTCTTCTTGTGACTGTGTTATTTGACAACTGTAGGGCTTGTATCGCTGACATAATCTCATGCTTGTTAGACTATTCCTCAAACAAACAATCAGCAGCAGTCAGAAATGCTTCTTTTAACAATTCACCATCCTGGAAAGGTTTTTTCTTCTTTGCGAGCATGTGAGAAATTTTGAAAGAAGCAATGGTTGCCTTTTTAGATTTTTCCACATGTCTAGTGAAAACAGTCTGTTGAGTAGTTCAACTTCATTTTAGTTGATTTATTTTTTTCCTTCTTACTTCAGATTTAAGTGGATAATTCGTATCAACAGTGGTATGAATTGTCTGAAAGTAACGTTCAACATTATGTTTTTTCGGCACTGCAATACTTCTGCTACACAACAGGCAAACGCATTTACCTTTTAAATTAATGAAACAATATGATTCCTCCCAGTCTGTGTTAAAATTATAGGTTAATTTTCTCTTATTTGGTCCACTCATTTTAGGACTAGAAAAATAAAAATAAAAATAGTTATAGAACTACAATATCATATCAAATTGCCACCATAATAATAGATTACCTACCTCGCTTTTAGTTCATTTAAAATCAAATATATCAAAACACTGTAACCCTAGCTAACCATCACGACCCGTTCAGTCCAGCAACCACAATCAAAATGGCAACTTCGTGTCTCTTGATTGGGTGGAGGAGAGTTTAAAGAGTGCAGTGGCTAAACAAGACGCGACATGTACAAAGGCGAAAGCTAGGGAAAAACTTGTACATACGATATCGCAAACATACCATCAAATATAATAAACCTGTGTAGATACTCAAACAATATTTTAAAATTCTAACAAATGTATAAAAGTAAATTATAGTTTTACTTAGTGTTTATGAAAAACTTCTGATCCACTCAAGTAACGGCGGGCGCACACAAATTGGCCCTGGGCCCCATGGCACCCCCGGGCATGGGGTTGGGAATCCCTGCCTTAGACCTTTAAAGATAAATGAGTCATGCTCTAAATATTCAGTCATCAAGTCTATGTTATCCTACATGATTTTAAGCTATATTTTTATAGAATGCATGTTCATTGCATTTATTAAAGCTGAACTTTAATATGATCTTTTATTGCATAATAATACTAATCACTAGTTTTCAAATAGGCTCAGAGGAGAACTGAGGAATTTGTGGGATCTCCTTCAATGACTTGTCTGGTAAATATTACACAGGTGAGCAAAACAGCTTTTAAAGAATCTCTTTTACCAGCTCAATTTCCATGTAGGAGTACCACAGAAATATATCAAATGAGAATCTAATATGATCTTATGGGTTTCCAGAAAATCTTTCCAAATACAATAAAATTTCAATTGATGGTGAAAGTATAAGCAACTAGATTTCTTGTTAATATTTAGTTTCACAATATAAAGAGATGTGAAAAGTTCTGCAATGTACATATTAATAATTTAAATTATACTTCTTATTCATTGTCTAGTTCTCTTCCTACTGTGTTCCTACTCTGCCTTCTCTGAGGCTATAGGCATATTATGTAAACATTCACTCTCAGTTTCATTCTCTATTAAAAACAGGTATTAGACTAAATTATTTTCTGTGATTTGATTTATAGTATGAAAATTCTATGATTCACCATTTCCAGAAGTAACAAAGTAATAGGCTCATGCGATTTTATAGTTAGGTTAACTCTGTAGAATTTACATTTAAATAAAAAATGAGCTGTGTCAGACTAAGGGAAGTATACTGGGAAATGTTCTGGCTTTCAATAATTTAAATGTATTTTATTTAATATAGTCACTGCCTCTTGGGTGTTAGTCAAAGAAACAGATGAGTTGCCTCCTGTAAATCACAAAAAAACATTTTCTATGCAAGATGATTGACCTGAAGCCTGAAGGCAATTTTATGACTGAGAAGTATAATTGCCCATGTGCTCTAAAGAATATTTGAATAACTCATGTAAAGAAATTCTGATTCATAAAATGCCTGTGGGTAACAAATACATGATAAGTAAGTAGCTGAATATTCTGAAAAGCAATATTAAAATAATACTCTTGTGACTCATTGACATGGGAATCACTATTCATAATTTATAATAGTGTATACTCTCTTTATGTATTATGTTTAGATAAGTACATGTATCTTATTCTACAATCTTCAACTGAAGTACTAAGAAGTGATTACAAAATCTTACAATATCTGTAAAGAAAGTTCTATATAAATATATAATAGCTTGAATCAAGGACATCAGAAAAAAAACAAAAAGAAAAAACAAAAAAACAAAACTGTGTACAGTTTTAACTTTTTTGTTTAAGTTCATGGTATACTTGAGTTAATTTTTTGTATAAGACATAAAATTGAGGTCAAGTCATACTTTGCATATAAATGATTACTTGCTTCAGCACCATTAGTTGAAAAGGCAAACTGTTCTCCACAGAATTGCTTTTGCATTTTTGTTTAAGATCAGTTGGGTGAAAACTGATTTTATCCCAGACATGTAAAGAGTTCAGAAATTGTTACTTTGTCTTTTTGGCCAAACAAAACAAAACAAAACATCAAAAACTTGAACATGCAGAAAATCAATAATTCTTTTGAACTTCTCCGAAAAATGAAGTTTCAGGGAAACCACCAAATTGAAATCTGGAAAAGCAAATTTAGTATGTCACAACCAAGATTCACTTATCTGATATAGAATCTACCAAAGCATCAGTTCTCAAGCAGTGGTATGCATACCCCTCAGGGTATATGCTGGGCCATTCAGGAGTACTTGAATAATAATCAGTAATGGTGAAAATAACAAGTCTAGTAAAAAAATGCAAAATGTTAGTTACAGAAAAATTAATATTAAGTTTGAATCATCACTAATAAAGACACTTCAAAATTAGATCACATTAGCCAATGATGATTGATGAGGACTTGGCTATGAACCCTTCCTTCAAACTGCTCTTTTATGAATCATTATACACAGTTTCAGAACAATTCATTTGCAAAGTTTCTAAATATTACCCAAACATATAAATGTACTCATAGCCCAGTGGTTTGATCAGCTTAGTTATTGACTGAGTAAAAGTAAGTATGTTGTCTTTAATTGTGATTCTTTTCAAATAGTTTTATTACTTAATGTTTAACATAGTTTCAGTTATGAAACAGTGGTTAAAAACAGGAGTAGTTAAAAAAATAAAAAAATTTGATGAGGATTATAACCTGTCACTAAGTACTTCTCAATACATGTACACACACTGGGAGATAGCAAACAGATGTGTGCCTCAGATACTATATAGAAGAAAAGAAGATATTCTGAAGAGTATAGTAAATATAGGTTTTCATTTGTCTGATGTTTGTCCTAAGCCTTTGTGTTTTGTGTGTGAGAAAATATTATCTAATGGTTGCATGAAACTTTCTCTACTCATGTGACATTTAGAAACTAAATATTGTATGTATGGAAACAAATAAATACATTATTTTCTGCACTCAGAAAAGCATCCAGGAGAGATATTATCATTATGGGGGCATGAGAAAAGCTCTTGAAACCTCTCCTGGAAAAAAAAAAAAAGAGATTGAACAACTAAAATCCAACTAGGTTTTCCTTAAGCAACATATCACCTCAGTTGAGAGACCTACTTATTTCAAGAAAATATCTAAAGGACAGAGAAAGAGACACAAGCAAGGGAGAAGGGAAGGGAACAGTGCAGAGACATGCCATGGAGTGTGACTTGAAGACCTACCTGAAGTTCTACCTGGAGCCCAGTAGAAGAAAGACTTAGCTGGGAGCTTGGGAGCATGGGCTGAGCAACAGAATGAATCTTGGTAGGTTGGAGGCCAAGAGCCAACAAAAATGGTGGTCAGAACACTGGGCATGGGTGGAGAGGGAGGCACAGGTAGGTGTAGTGTGGCACCAATAGCAGGAGGGCAGGATAATGAGCCATAGAGTGCTTCTGACAAATGTAGTGCAGTGCAGGAGTTTGGAGTGTGGCACTGGGCTGTGGCTGGATATATCTCATAAAGCTGGATAATAGGGCTGGAGCCTAGTGAGGGCTACTGGAGCATGGGACTAGTGCATGGAGTATAGAGCTGGCAACCAAAGCAAGAAGCATATAGTCAAAGTGCATTCTGGTGACCAGAGCAATGGTGGCAGGAGCACACCAGCAGCTGAGGCACAGGTGTGAGCTTGAACAAGGTAGGATCCCAGACAGAGCATGATGGGGCTTTAGACACAGAACCTGGCTACTTACCCTTTCTCTCCCAAGGCTTGCCCCCTTCTCCCCTAGCTCTACTTAATGCCTGTATATAGTCAGGTTCAACAAGGATTCACCATTACCCTGTGACATAAACATACCTGTGCCTTTTCCAACAAACCCTGCTGCCATCCCTGCCACTGATGCTGGCAGAGGGATCCAGAAAAACTGTGAAGCACTGGTGTGGCAGCTTCTGACTGCAATGAAATCACAGAGAAATAGAATACCAATGCCCATCATATTCTCTTAAAGAGGAGGCACATAGAAACGAAGGTGACTGAGTCAGAGAAGAGATGCCCACCATCTAGGAAGTCTTCACAGTGAGAAAACCAAATAACCAAGAGAAAATATTGAAACAGGATACAGCAACACCAGCTACGAACTTAAAGAAAGGCCTCTTCACATCTACCAGGGAAAAAGTCCTTATGCTCAGTAAGATAAACACTTAAATAACAATGAGTACCTTAAGGAACAAAGATGCTTAAAAAAAATCTCTAGAAAAAGAATATAAGGGTATGGTACTATATGATCTAAATGACACAGAAGTCAAGACTGAAATTTGAAAAATATTTAAAAAGATTAAAAAAAATTGGCATAGTACACACAGGGAGTGGAATGATCTCAGAAAGAAAATCTGGGAACAAAAATAAATATTTTAACAAATAAATTGAAGTCATGAAAGAGCCAAATAGAAATTCTGGAGATAAACAGCACAATAAAAGAAATAAAAAATGAAATAGCTAGCATGGGAGTGCAGCCAACCAGATGGAGGGAAGAATTCGTAAAATCAAAGACAGAAATTTGTAAATGTCATAATGAAAAAGAGAGAAACATGAGAGTTAAAATAAATGAAAGATCTCTGTAAGAACTACCTGACTTCATTAGAAAGAGTAACATAAGAATAACAGGTACAGAAGGAGAAGAGAATGGGACGGGCACAGATAATTTACTAAGTCAAAGAGTAGATGGGACTTCCCAAATCTCTGTAAAGAACTGCAACCTCAAATTGAAGAAGGAAACAGAACCCTAGCCTAATCCTTGCACACCTTTTCCAAGACAAATTACACTGAAGATGTCAAAAGTCAAAGACAGAAAAAGAATCCTCAAAGTCAGGAAAAGGAATAGCTATAATAAAAGCCCATCAGACCATAATCAGACTTCTCAACGAAAACTCTACAAGTTGGGAAAGAGTAGAATCAAGGATTCAAAATATAAAAGGACAAAGTTGGCAGCCAAGAATCATCTACCTAGCAAAGCTATTCTTTAGATATGACGATGGAATAAAGACTTTTTAGACACACAGAAGCTGAGGGAATTCTCCAGCACACGACTGGCATTTAAAGAAATACTGAAGGAGGCTTTTGGACCGGAAACAAAAAGTAAAACTAAATAAAGATAAACTGGGACAGCAAAAACATAAAAGGGGATGAAGCAAAGGTTTAAATAGCTGTAGAAAACAGAGATAAGAAGCATCCTTAAAAGAAGAAACCACTTCATATTTGAAACTTTATTTTATATAAACTTTATGGTAACCACTTAAAAAAAAACTTTAGAACACACATAAATAAAAAAAGAGAAAACAGAGGAAAAAATCATAAAGAGCACCAAACTGAAATGATTGAAAGAATAAAGCAATGAAGCAATTTAATAAAAAAGAGCTACCAGAAGAAAAAAAAAGAGGTAAAATAGCTATAGGAAAGGTTCATACATCAATGATCACCCTAAATGTAAATGGATTAATTAAACTCACTAATAAAAAGATACATAGTAGCAAAATGAGTTAAAAAAATAACACTCAGTCATATGCTGCCTCCAAGAGACAAATCTCAGCCACAAAAGCAGATAGAGACTCAAAGTGAAAGCATAGAAAACAATACTCCCAAGTAAATGGCACCCAGAGAAAAGTAGGTGTGACCACAAGTATACTTGATGAAAGAGACTTCAAGGTAAAAAACAAACAAACAAAAAAAAACGGTAATAAGAAAAAAGATAAACATTTTACAATGATATATGAGACAATACAATAAGAAGATATGACACATTAATATATATGCCCCTAACCAGAAAGCACCAAAATTTACAAAGTAACTACTAATATATTTAAAGGAGAAACTGACTAAGACATAATTGTAGTAAGAAACCTAACTGCCCCCTTGACAGTCAGGGACAGATCATCCAAACAGAAAAAAAAGAAGAAAAAAAAAGAAAGAAATATTAGCTTTAAATTATCAATTAAAGCAATTAGACATAATTGCCATTTATAGAACATTTCATCCTATAACAAATGATTAGATTATTATCTAGTGTACATGGAACATTCTCAAAGATAGACTGTATGCTGGGATGCAAAGCTAGCCTCAGCAAATTTTAGAAGATTGAAATCATATCAAGTGTATTCTCTGACCACAAAGTTATAAAATTGGAGATCAACTGAAAAAAAAGCAAGGATAACCACATATATATAGAAATTAAATATCATGTTATTAAAAAATGGCTGAATCAAAGAAGACATAAAAGAAGAGATTAAAAATACATAGTAGAGAATAGAAAGCAAATGATGATGATTATACAATATATCAAAATTACTGGGATGCAGCAAAAGCAGTAATAAGAGAAAAATTGGTATCGCTACAGGCTTATCTAAAGAAACACACATGAAATAACAACTAAACAATCTAACATCACATCTTAAAAAGTTGTGGTACATTTATACAATGGAATACTATTGAGCAATAAGAAAAGATGAAATACAGAAATTTGTGACACATGAACGGATCTTGAAAACATTAAGCAAAATAAGTCAGAATGAAAGAATCAAGAAATTTATGACCTCACTTATAGGTGAAATATAAAACTGAAAGGAACAAAGAAAAAAAGACTAATGGACACAGTTAATAGTTTAGTGGTTACCTGAAGGTAAGGGGGGAGGTGGGTGGGAGAGATGGTTGGGGAGGATTAGGGAGGGGGAATCAACGCACAGTGATGGAAAGTAAGCTGATTTTGGGTAGTGAGCTGACTCTGGGTGGTGAGCACATAATGCGATGTATAGACTATGTAATGTAGAATTATACACCTGGAAACAATGTAATTGATATCAATTAATGTCATCCCAATAAATTTAACAACAAAAAAATTAGAGTAAGAAGAAAAAACAAAAATAAAACAAAACTACAACAACAAAAAAACCAAAGTCAGCAGAAATAAATAAATAACAAAATTTAAAATTTAGAGCACAATTAAAGAAAATAGAGAAAAGAAAAAGAATAAAAGAAATTAATACATTAAAGAGCAGGTTCATAAAAAAAAATAGTAAAGTTGACAAAACACCCGTTAAAATCACTGAAAGAGAGAGAGAGAGAGAGAGAGAGAGAGAGAAAACCAAAATTAGAAATAAAAGTGGGGAAATTACAACTGAACCACAGAAATAGTCCAGGACCTAGTGGTCTCACTAAGGAGTTTTACCAGGCATTCAAGGAACTAACACTTATCCTCCTCAGACTCATCCAAAAAACTGAAGAAGATGCAATACTTCTCAACTCATTCCATGAAGCCAACATTATCCTAATACCAAAGCCTGGTAAAAACAACACAAAAAAATAAAACTATAGACCAATTTCTCTGATGAAGACCGATGCAAAAATCCTAAACAAAACACTAGCAAATAGACTACAACAATGCATTCAGAAAGTTGTACATCATGATCAAGTGGGATTCATCCCAATATCAGAAGAATGATTCAACATATGGAAATTGATCAATGTGATACACCACATAAACAAAATAAAAACAAAAAACATATGATTATACCAGTCAATGCAGAAAAAGCGTTTGGCAAGATATAACATCTATTTGTGACAAAAAACAAAACAAAACAAAAAACACACTTAATAAAATTGGTATTGAAGAAAAGTACCTCAATATAATAAAGGCCATATGTAACTAACACTCAGTGAATATTGTACGGAATGGGGAAAATACTGCAATGTTTTCTTAGAAAATCAGGAACAAGGCAGGCATATTTCCTGTTGCCACCACTATTCAAAAGCTTTGAAAGTTCTAGCCAAAGCTTTTAGGCAAGAGAAAATAATAAAAGATATCTGAACTGGGAGAAAAGAAGTCAAACTGTCACTCTTTGCAGATGACCTGATTCTATTTTTTTTTAAGATTTATTTTATTGTTTTTTTGACAGAGACAGAGAGAGACAGAGGCAGAGAGAGAGACAGAGACAGAGAGATACAGAGACAGAGAGAAAGGGGAGGGCCTCGACAAGTTACCATAGCTGTGTGTCATCAGGTTTTGACATAATTTTGTTCCAAACAGGTTGTCGGGGGCCATGAAGTGAGGGATCTCCCACATGGGAGGCATGCCTCCTTGAGCCAGGGGCCAAACCAGGAGGCAAGAACTGACCTGGGGACCTTTGGCATGGGAAGTACACCCCAGTTCAATATGTGGGTCTGCATGGGCCTAGGCTGGGATTTGATCCTTGGTCTCAGGTGTTGCAAAGTGAGTGATTAACCCACTGAGCCATCTTGGCTTCACGACATAATTCTTTATATAGAAAATTCTAAAGACTCTAACAGAAATCTATTAGAAACAATATGTAAATATGGTAAAGTTGCAAGATACAAAATCAATGTACAAAAACCAACTGCATTTTTATATGCCAACTATAAATATCAGAAAAAGAAATGAGAAAATTTATACCTTTTCAATCACAAGAAAAAAAAAAAAGAAAATCCCAAGGAATAAATTTAACAAAGGATGTAAAGGACTTGTACACTGAAAACTATGAAACAGTATGAAAATAAACTGAAAAAGACAAAGAAATTGAAAGGTATTTCATGTTCATAGATTGGAAGAACCAACATAATAAAATGGACCATATTACCAAAAGCAATACACAGATTTAATACAATTCCCATCAATATACTACAGACATTCTTTCAAGAAATCGATTTTGAAAAATCATTAATTTTTTTTTGAAACCACAAAAGAGCCTGAATTGCCAAAGCAGTCTTAAGAAAAAGAATAGAGCTAGATGCATCACTCTTAAATTTCAATATATTCTCCAAGGCCTCAATAATCAAAGCAGCTTGGTATCAGAAAAACAGATACACAGACCAATGGAACAGAATTGAAACTCTTGAACTAAATCCACAAATATTTGGACGGATAGTATTTGAAAAAGGAGTGAAAAATATACAGTAGAGAAAAGAAAGCCTCTTCAGCAAATAGTGCTGAGAAAATTGGAAAACCATACACAAAAGAATGAATCGGAATTGCAATCTGTCACGATAAACCAAAAGAACTAAAAATGGATTAAACACCTCCATATAAGATCTGAAACAATAAACTGTATAGAAGAAAACATTGGCACTGAGGACTTTATGAATCTTACCTCAAAGGTGAGGGAAGTAAAAGCAAAAACAAATGAATGTGACTTTATCAACGAAAAAGCTTCTACACAGCAAAAGAAAACATCAACAAAGCAAAGAGGCAACCAAACAATTGCAAACAGTGCCTCTGATAAGGGGATATTATCTAAAATATATAAAGAACTCATAAAACTTAACAACAACAAAAACAAGCAATTTTATTTAAAAATGGGTAGAAGACCTAAACAGACACTTCTCCCCTGAAGACATAGAAATGTGTTGGGAGCTGGTCAGGAGTCTGAACAGAAAGGTTTCTGGGGGCCTGGGGGCAAGACCTCAGCCTCCCCTTCACCTCCCCTTGTGATTATCTATAGAAAAGAATGTGTACATGCAGCTTCGAATTCCCGCCAGACCAGTTGATTGATTACTAGGCCTGGGGTTAAAAAGATATGTATGGGGAAGGGTCTGCTTGCTCCTGTTATGCTAATTAATAACCCACCCTGTACTTAACCCACAAGGTCTCTTAATCTCTTCCCTATTC
>PVKE010049931.1:0-11105 GCA_004027555.1 Craseonycteris thonglongyai | reverse complement strand
CTGTTAGGAACTTCTCCCAGTTAGGGTGGTTTCCTTTCCCCTTGACTAATGGGCTTAGGATGCTTGGTAAACCATCTGGGCTTTCACACATGGCTCTAAATGAAATCTGGATGAGCCCCAGCTTCTTGAATTATCTTGAAAACAGAAAGGAAAATATTAACTAGACAGGTGGAAGGAATGGACACCAGAAGGAAATACAGGTTTATCCAGAATGGCAGAAATCTAGATTTCCCAGAGTGGAAAGAGAGGAGACATTCAACAAACAATGAATATTTATTGAGCGCCTATTATGTGCCAGGCACTGTTCCAGAACCCTCCAAAAAGAAAAAAGAGAGAGGGAGAAAATGCAGACTGAGGGAGAGGAAAGGGGCAGTTGAGGAAAAAGGCTGAGGGAACTGAGAGGCCTGACATGGGGCAATGGAGTGTGGTCTTAGGCCTCCTCTTCCGCCTCCTCACCGAAATCCTCTTCTTCCTCTGCGGTGGCATCCTGGTACTGCTGGTACTCAGACACCAGGTCGTTCATGTTGCTCTCGGCCTCGGTGAACTCCATCTCGTCCATGCCCTCGCCCGTGTACCAGTGCAGGAAGGCCTTGCGCCGGAACATGGCTGTGAACTGCTCGGAGATGCGCTTGAACAGCTCCTGGATGGCCGTGCTGTTGCCAATGAAGGTGACTGCCATCTTCAGGCCACGGGGTGGGATGTCGCACACAGCTGTCTTGACATTGTTGGGGATCCATTCCACAAAGTAGCTGCTATTCTTGTTCTGCACATTGAGCATCTGCTCATCTACCTCCTTCATGGACATCCGCCCACGGAAGACAGCAGCCACAGTGAGGTACCGGCCATGGCGAGGATCACAGGCAGCCATCATGTTCTTGGCATCGAATACCTGCTGGGTGAGTTCGGGCACAGTGAGGGCCCGATACTGCTGGCTTCCACGGCTCGTTAGAGGGGCAAAGCCGGGCATGAAGAAGTGGAGGCGTGGGAAGGGCACCATGTTGACTGCGAGCTTGCGGAGGTCAGCATTGAGCTGACCAGGGAAGCGGAGGCAGGTGGTGACCCCGCTCATGGTGGCTGAGACGAGGTGGTTCAGGTCCCCGTAAGTTGGCGTGGTCAGCTTGAGGGTGCGGAAGCAGATGTCGTATAGGGCCTCGTTATCAATGCAGTAGGTCTCATCAGTATTCTCTACCAACTGATGGACGGAGAGGGTGGCGTTGTAGGGCTCGACCACCGTGTCAGACACCTTGGGTGAAGGCACCACGCTGAATGTGTTCATGATGCGGTCGGGATACTCCTCTCGGATCTTGCTGATGAGCAAGGTGCCCATCCCAGACCCTGTGCCCCCGCCCAGGGAGTGGGTCAGCTGGAACCCCTGCAGGCAGTCACAGCTCTCAGCCTCCTTCCGCACCACATCCAGGACTGAGTCGACCAGCTCAGCCCCCTCAGTATAGTGGCCCTTGGCCCAGTTGTTGCCTGCCCCAGATTGACCTGGAATCGGGTCAGGAGGCAAACTTGATTAGTACAGTGTGGTACATACAGAGCCATGTCTCCACCTTTCAATCTTTGGCGTAATGCCTGTGGATTGACCTTTTCCTCCCTCACTTGTGCTATCACCCTCATAATTACCATCTAAAGGCAGTCAACCCCCAACCTCCATTAGTTTCCAGAACACAGCCATATAAAAACTCCTCAGTACAATAGTCATTTCCCAACTTCTGTCCCTTTGCACCCAAGTAAATTGAACTTAATGGTACCTACAAATGCCTGTGTAACTCACCAAATACAAAGTTGTCTGGTCTGAAGATTTGGCCAAAAGGACCTGAGCGGACAGAGTCCATGGTCCCGGGTTCTAGATCCACCAAAATAGCACGAGGAACATATTTTCCACCTATGGGGGGGGGGGGGGGAAGAGCAGAGCAAATTGGCAGAAGGTAAATGAATTGGGGAGGGCTGACAACCAGGGACCTAAACTGGCACTGTCACCAGGTGGCAGCAGAGCCAGACTTTGGCCCCGATGGTGGGATATTTAGAGGAAAGTCTCCAAAGGGTTTTCCAAAGGGGATAAAGGGTTACTTAGGAATGGAAAGAGACCACAGAAGTGGGAGAGATGAGACCCAGGCTCCATCCCTCACCTGTGGCTTCATTGTAATACACGGAGATGCGATCCAGTTGCAGGTCGCTGTCTCCGTGGTAGGTGCCGGTGGGGTCGATGCCATGTTCATCACTGATCACCTCCCAGAACTGTCGAGAAAGAGCAATGAAACGCCAACAGTTCAGGTCCCGGCAGATTACGCCCCGGCTTATTCACCTAACTGCTTCCCACGCCCCTCCCTAGACACCCCCACATCTGGGAAAGACGCAGTTTTCACGGCTTGAAATGTGAAGTAATGTCCAACCGGGAGAGCCCGAAGACACCGGGGTAGGACGAGGCGAAGGCGATGACCTGCCTACGAAGGCGTACCCCTCCCCCCGGCTGGGTACCGCCCCTCTACGCAGCGCACAAAGGGCCGGGAGAAACGAGCTGCCGCAGTCGCCCACTCCCCAGCGCTTCATGCGACTGGCGCAAGCGCGCACTGAGCGGTCGACAAAGGGAGGCGTCGCGTGCGGGCGGAGCCGAGGCGCGAACTCGGCGCGCGAGGGGCGGGGCCTGGCTCGGACTAGCGCGCCCCCTGGCGGCCGGCGGGGCCACAGTCCCCGCCCTGCAGGGCCCTGCCCTTCTGCTACAACGTAGCAGCCGCACTTCCTCCCCTGCCACACTGTAGCCGCGCGCAAAAAAAAAAAAAAAAAAAAAAAATTCCCTCTTGGCCTCGAAATTTTATCTCTTCGCTAGCTTCCCCAAGGACCGTCTTCCCCTCTCCCTTTCTTTCACCGTTTAGTCGCGAGGGACCTTTTAAATACAAGACCGCCCCCTTTCTCCCTAGCTGTTCCAAGCCCTAAAAGGGTCTGTTCAAGGCGAAATAAAGGAAGCAAAATGAATCCGACACATATTAGCCTTCCATCCACCAAAAACCACAGGCCTACCCCTCGGGGTTATCGCGGGAGCGTGGAGATCACCAGTCTTTTGCGGGGGTAACTCGCAGCGCAGCCAACCCTGGAGTACTGTGTCCCCCCACCTTTAGGGAGCCGGGTTCTGCAACTGTCCCCCCACCCCAGCCTTGCCTCTTCCCCCTCGGGTTCGGCCCTACGAAGACTTGCCAAGAGGGATGCACATGGGGAAACCTCGCTTTGTCTTGGCGAGTTTCCGCATCTCCCTCCCGCCCCGGCTCTCGGACCGTTAGGAGATTCCCTTTATGTAAAAACCTTACAGAACCTCAGTCTTCCCGCCCCTTAATCCTCAAGGGTGCTTTTGATAGCTTCCCCAAAATGACTGCTAAGAAAAATAATTCTCCATTTTTCAGATGCAAATCCTAGCTACAAATGTGTATTATACATACAAAACTTCCTCTGGGCAAATCTTGACTAAGGATGGAGACTGCAAACAGCCCACAACCACTCTTCATAATTGTATCTGGACTTTTTTCTTATCGAAAAGAAATCTAGTTACAAGAGGTTTAAAATCCTTACCTTAGCACCGATCTGGTTGCCACATTGGCCGGCCTGGATGTGCACGATTTCCCTCATGATTCAAATTTAAATTTTTTTGCTCGTCTCAAGGTGTGTACAAGGAAAGAAAATCTGTATATATATATTTTTTTTCTCTGCTGCTGGTCGCAGGCTAGAAGGATGGGACGTGGCCCGGAGGTTTGAGCAGCGAGGTCCGAACACGGCGGCAGGGCGGTTCTGAGAGGGAGAAAGGAGAGGGCAGGGCGCAGGAGGGAAGGCGGGCTGGGTGGGGCGCGCGTGCGCCGGGCCGGGAGGCGGGAGATGGCGCCCGCGCTGCGCTTCCGAGACAAAGCCTCCGCCAGGCTGGCCCTGATTAGTCGATGCCGGTCAGGTAGCTGACGTCCATTGGTCTGCTCGGTGGACGAACGCAGTCCTCTCTGGGAGTTGTAGTTCTCTATTGTTGTCCACGCTGCAAAATGAAGGCACAAATAGGTGGATATTGGGTTTGGGGGTTGTATTTCTTTGGCATTTTTTGAGAAATGACCTTATGCAAGATGACTTTGCTCTATGCCTGAGTTTTTTTAATGCAAAATGGGAATTGTTTTCGGGGCTAAGGAATTGGGAACCCTAGAGTGTCAGGCGTTGGAAGGTGGAGTGGGCACGCCCTGAAAGCTCCCCGCTGTGGTAGCTCTTGGAAAGACCGGACTGCTTAGCTCTGCAAAAATTAGGGAGAAACGCGGCCTCCTACTCTGCTAACAACTGGCCTTTTGGTGACCGAAGATATGAACCCCACTAAGCCGCTGCTCCCCCCAGATACCCACAGAAGGAGAGAATTTCCTCCCTGCCATTTCCTTGGGAGTTTTCTAATGACAATGTTTAGAAAGAGAAACAAACTTGCAGCAAGGGCTTTGCAGGATAGAGATGTAATTGGAGGATATGTTAAAAAATAAATAAGATGGTTTAGTAGAGAAGTTGATATCTGGGATCTGTGAAGCCAGAAGTCTCCTTCCGAGTAGGAGATCTGGGAATGTCAGAGCAGCGTTGACGACTCTGGTGTTGTCAAACAGAACTATGGGGTGAAATGCCTGATAGAATTTCGGTCTTTCCTGCTTGCCTTAGACTCTTTGATGAAGTCAGTAGTTTTTAAACTCGTTGACATCATTGACTACAGGGCTGGCCATTGCAACCTTTCATGAGCCTCAGGATTGAAATTTTAAAATGGGGAGAGGGCAAATTCATGTGAGAAAATTGGATGGGCTCAAATCACAGTGGTATACTCCTCAGAGATTAACACACTTGATACTAAGTATCCACCAATCCAGGAGCTAGGGATACAAAAATGATTATGATTTAGCTCCCTGGCCACCAGGATCCTGCAGTTTGGTGAGAAATGTATAAACAATAAAGTATGGTAAGTACTATAATAAGCAGACATATGACATCAAGGTCATCATTGTTAATTTACATTGGATCCAAAACACCTCTCAGTCATCTTCTAAATAAAAGAGCATCAAGTTGTTTAAGACCCCTTTTGCCTTTACCCGCTTAAAAGTGAATGTTGTATGTTTTAGAGCATGAGCACAATGTAAGGACTAGTTATTTTGTGATAGTGGAGGGACTTCAGAATTTAGAACCAAAGGACTTTTATCTCTACCTTACATTAGCTGTAGTAACCTAATCAAGTCATTTAACTTCACAGAACTTCAATTCCCTCTGTAAAATCTACTTCTGCCTACTTGATTGCTGTGGTCAGAACAAAGTAACAAAAGCAAAAGGACTTTCTACATTATATATTATGCATGTCAAATTGTTACTATCCTCTTGTCTGAGACAATTAAAGAAATTATTTTATCCTTTCTGCACTCCTTGGAAGACCTCTGTCAGCCTTCATATGGTTAGCAAAAAGGTTCTCCCTTTTGGCCTAGCGATTTTGCTTTAGGAAAATGACCTCAAAATGTCCATCTGGGCTGTATTCTCAAGGAGGAAATGACATCTACTAAACAAGCCAAATCAAAAGGAAATTAACTTCCATTGCAGTGAGGAGTCTTCAAGCGCCACGCCTGCGGGCTATTCTCCAAACTGCAGTCTGCGGCCACGACTGCAACCCACAACCCATTTTTATTTCTCATGAGTCAGTAGTCACCATGTCTAGGAAGACCTAGGAAGGGCGCTCTGGCCACACTAGATGCATCAGGAGACGACTATGGTAATCCCCTCTAGGCGCCGTCAGCAGCGAGACTCTGTGGTCGTGGTTTAGATATCTGCGCGGGAAGTGGGCGGTGAAGTGACAGTGGGTTGTTTATTGGAGCTACCCAATCAAAGTGCGCTATTCTGTGTGCGCACGCGGCCTCCGCTTCTCTCAACCAATCATAGTCTCACGGGAGAAGAAGTCGTAAACGGGCGGAGAAGGCGGGGCTTTGCCCGTGCCTCCGCATTGGGGGATTTGTCAATCGGCTTGCAGCAGAGCTGTGAAAGACAACGGCCAGAACCAATCATCGAATAGGCTTCGTCCGGGCTAGAGCTCTCGCACCCCCTCAGTCGCGACCGTTATGGGTGGCGCTCGCCAGGACTTAAAGTAGGTGAGTTCTGGGGGAATTACCCGCCGCTCCCCCCGGGTGCCATCTTTGGTTCTCCCGGAGGGTGGGAGGGGCGTACCTTGGGAGTGACTAGGCGGAGGAGATTTGGAAATTTGCTTCTCGGATTATAATACTAATCCTTACTTGACGCCTCGTCCCGAGTTTAGGTATGAAGACTTTGGGAGACCGTTGGGCCTGAGGGAATCCACGGGGTAGAGATCAAAGGTGGTGGCCTATTGGATTGGAGCCAAGGGTCACGAGCACCCTCTGGGTTCGCAAGTTATAAGAACAGAGTTAGCACTATCTTTATTGGAGGAGTCCTGCCTTCCCTGTGAACGGTTTCCCCCTAGGATGGGATCTTGTTAAGTGAGTTCTACTCATGCTACGTTGAGTTTTCATATACTTTCATTGGTTCTTTCAGCAGTATACTCGGTGTAACTTCCAGTAGGGCAGAGTTAATTTTATGTTTGGTTCATGAATGTATCCTAATACAATAGACTCTCAGTTAACAGGCACCCATGGGGGATTAGTAGATGCAGGATAAATGTAGTTTCTAGTTGCTTGAGAGTTACTATTAAAAATAGGCCTAACTAATATTATACCCATAAACTGTGTTGCCTTGATAGTAATATTGAAATACAGTACTTAAAAGCAAATTAAGACAAACTTCATACTCTTGTCACTCTCTGACTTAACATAAAACTTCCTTATCTTCTGAAACTAAGTCTTAATGTCATAAATCAAGTGTGTCCAACCTGCAACCCATAGGCCACATGGGACCCAGGACGGCTTTGAATGCAACCCAACACAAATTTGTGAACCTTGTTAAAACATCATGAGTGCATGCAAGGATGGTCTAGAGGGTTGAGCACTCACTCTGCAGCCCCAGGGTCTGAGGATCGAATCCTGGCCCTGGCTTGGACCCATACACTGAACTAGGGTGTTTTTCCCATGTGGGAGGCCCCCTGGTTCGGCTCCCAGCTTGTAGGGACATGCCTCCCATGTGGCCCAGTTCCCATCCTGCACCACCACCCCCCAAACCCCTCGCAACCTGTGTGGCATGAAGTTTCTGAAAATTGATGACATACAGCTATGGAAACTGCTTTGGGCTCTCCCCCTTCTCTCTGTCTCTCTCTCTGTCAAAACAATGGAATGAATCTTTTTTTAAAAATGAGATTTTTTTATTTTTTTTTTTGGCAACATTTTTTAGCATATCAGCTCTCATTAGTGTTAGTGTATTTTATGTGTGGACAAAGACAGTTCTTCCAGTGTGGTCCAGGGAAGCCAATAGGTTGGATACCCCTGTCGTAGAGTGTTGAAATTAAATTTCTCCATAAGCACTGCATGGCTCACCTTTCTCAAACGTTTTGCATATTTTCATCTTCTACTTGAGAGTAGACACTGTGTGTTTACACTTGGGAACTGTTTAAGCATACTTGGGGGTGAGAACACAAAATTTGAATAATAGTAGATCCAAACCAACTGGTATTGTTTATGCACTGTGAATTGGCAAGAGTGGGAGACAAACATGTGCACAAAGTGTGGGCTTACAGCGTGTGCGGCAACAAGTTTAAACTTACATTTCCTCTAGAAATTAATTTTATTTTAATTTAAAGTATTTAAAAAAAATTTTTTTTAACTGGTTGCTTGGGAGGGTCCGGTCTGTTGCTTGTGGAACTGCTACTGATAGAATATGATGGGCCCTAGGGGAAAAGACAGTTCTCGAGAGGATGTGTGAAGGCAGACATAGACACTAATGGTTACAGTATAATGAGAAGTGTCAGGATAGGTGCAAGTCCACTGACTCTATGTGATTATATCAGTACACCAGAAAGCAGAGAAGACTCCAGGAAAGGCTTTGCTGAGGAAGAGCCATTTGAACTGAATTGGAAAGGGTAGGTAGGAATTTGACCAGAAAACAAGGAGCAAAGGGCCAAGGAATTGGTCTAAGGCATACAGATGTCAGGGACAACATGCACTGTGTTCAGAGATTGGGGAGAAGGTCCATGTGGCTGAACTATAGGCTTTAGGGGGTAGAGGATACATTGCAGGACATGAGATTCAGATCATGGAGGCTCTTGCTAAGGAGTTCAGATTTAATTTTATCCTGTGGGCATGGAAAGCCATCAAAGAATATTAAACAGAGGTGAGACCTTATCTGGGTAATCTTGGGCAAGTTCCTTAACCCGTCTGTGTTGAAGTTTCTTTATCTGAGAAATAGAAGATATAGTGCTTTATCTTGTGATGATTAAATGAGTCAGTTTAGTCTGATCACACTGAGATGGTCTGATAAAATGTAAAAAGCATGGGCTTTCCAGCCAGGAGCACATTTATTCCTATCATTTCCACTTACCTGCTATGATATCCTGAGCAAATGTTTAATGTTTTTAGCCTTAGTTTCCTAAATGCCTGCCTCTTATGCCTGACACACAACACAATGCCCAACACATAGTTGGTGCTTGGCATCAGTTAGCTCCCTTTAAAATTGTGTTTTTCAGGGGAAACTGGAATGGCTTGAAGGGTTGAGCACTCACTTTGCAGCCCAGGGTTTGAGGATCAAGTCCTGGTCCCAGCCCTGGCCCATGCGGACCCATATGCTGACCTGGGGTGTGTTTCCCACGTGAGAGGCCCCTACTTCAGTTCTCGCAGGGGCTAGCTTACCATGTGGGAGGCTCTGGGTTTGGCCCCCACCTCACAGGGGCATGCCTCCCATGTGGGAGGCCTCTCAGCCTGGTTCCTGTCCTGCACAACCCCCACCCTCCTGTATGGAGCAAAACCATGTTGAAAAAGAAGGAAAAAAAAAACAAAACATGTTGAAAACTGATGGCATACAACTATGGAGACTGCTCTGGGCTCTCCCCCTTCTCTCTGACTCTCACTATTTCTCTCTCTCTCTCTGTCAAAAACATAAAAATAAATCTTTTAAATAAATAAATCTTTAAAATGGTGTTTTTCAAACTGACTTTCAATCCAATAGTGGATATTGAATTCAAGTGGGTTGCAAGTCGGCATTTAAAAATATAATAGAAAAAAAAAAAAAATCTCTCAGTGTATTGTATTTGGTCCAACAATTAAGTTCACAAACTTGCCACCTTGTGCTTATGTTGACAGCGCTGTACAAACAACTCAGTAAGGTTTCATAACCTTGGTATTTCAGTGTCTCACAGCTGTGTTCATGTTGATGTGTGGCAGTATCTTGCTGAGTAGCGTTCATTATTGTTGTTGCATGTTTTAGTGTGCCATCACAAGAATGTCAGGGGCTTGAATTAGAGCAACGAGCAAACATTCAAATTCTTGTTAAACTTGGCAAGAATGGAAGTAAAATAAGGGATATGTTAGTCCCAAGTTGATGGGTATAATGCCATGAAGAGAATGCCAATGTACAAATGGATTAAATATTTTTCTGAGGTGAGAGAAAACATCACTGACGAAGAGAGGTCAGGGCAGCCAGTAATGAGCAGAACTGATGAAAACATTGCAAAAATTCATTGAATTGTGAGTCAAAATCATCAGCTGACTGTGAGAAGCACAGCAGACCAAGTCAACATTGATAGAGAAACAGGAAAATCTTAACTGAAAATCTTGGCATGAGAAAGGTGTGTGCAGAAATTATTCTGAAGGAGCTTTCCGATGAACAAAAGCAAAAGAGAGTTCGCATTTGCAAAGACCTTTTGGAGAGGCAAGACGATGTTTTGGGCTTTGTTATCACTGGTTATGAAACATGGGTGTACCAATATGACCCTGAAACAAAGCATCAGAGTGCACAATGGAAGTCAGCCAATTCTCCACGACCAAAAAATTCCATCAGTCCAAATCAAGAGTCAAAATGATGTTGCTAACCTTTCTTGATATCAGAGGGATTGTTCATTATGAATTTGTACCAACTGGACAGTCTGCCAAGTTGACTATTTGGAAGCGCTGAAAAGGCTGTGTGAAAAAGTTAGATGAAAATGACCTGAACTTTTCAGCAACAACTCATGGCTCTGGAATCATGACAGTGCACCAGCTCATATCACACTGTCTGTGAGGGAGTTTATAGCCAGTAAACAAATACCTATATTGGAACACCCTCCCTACTCACCTGATCTGGCCCCCAGTGACTTTTTTCTTTACCAGAAGTTAAAGTAAATATAGAAGACATTCAGGACATCAATGGTAATATGAACAATGACTCTGATGCCATTCCAGAAAAAGAGTTCCAAAATTGCTTTGAAGGGTGGACTAGGCGCTGGTGTCAGTACATAGATAGCTTCCCAAGTAGAATACTTCAATGGTGACCATAGTGATATTCAGCTATGAGGTATGTAGCAGTTTTTCTAAGAGAGTTCATGAACTTAATTGTGAGATCTTGTATATAATAAGGCCAAGCATTTTTTTCTCAAAACCTTTGTCTATATAAAGTATGTGTATTTAAATATACAGACATTTTCCAAATTACGATGGTTTGACTTAGATTTTTTGACTTTACAGTATTGTAAAAGTGAAATACATAAAAAATTACATGACCTTGGCATTAGTTGATTTTGCTCAACTATAGGCTAAAACAAGTATTCTGAGCACATCTAAGGTAGACTATGGTGTTCAGTATGTTAGGTGTATTAAACGCATTTCGACTTAGGATATTTTCAACTTATAAGTGGGTTTATCAGGATGCAACTACATTTTAAGTTGAGGATCATCAGAGAAGCCAGGATGGCTCAGCAGGTTAAGCGCTTTGCTTTGCAGCCCCAGGGACCAAGGATCGAACTCCAGCCCTGGCCTGTGCTGACCCTATGGTGAACTGGCTGTGCTTCCCATGCAGGAGGCCCCCAGTTCAGTTCTCACCCCCCAGTTTGGTCCCTGTCTTGAGGGAGCGGGCCTCCACATGGGAGGCCCGCAGCCTAGTCCCTGCCCTGCACAGCCCTTGCCCACCTGTACGGAACAAAACCATGTCAAAAACTGATGACGTGCAACTATGGAGACTGCTCTGGGCCCTCCCCCTTCTCT
>PVKE010049930.1:0-11105 GCA_004027555.1 Craseonycteris thonglongyai | reverse complement strand
TGTTATTGAAAAGACCCCGGTGATCGTATCACAATAAAAATAGTTACCATTTATTCAGCACATACTATGCAGCATGAACTATGCCAAGTAATTAATGTGGTTTTTCACTTATTCCTAAAAATAACCATGTTAGTGTTTTTATTCTCATTTTTAAGGTGACCACCAAACTAAAGGACCATAAATAGTAATTAACCTAAGGTTCTATAGCTATTTAGGTAAAGAATTAAACTTTAAAATTAGGATTCTGATGACAAGTCACCTTTCTATTCTCGAGACATTTGGTTCTTTTGAATCTTGATGCTACTTATGTGTCTCTTTCAAACATAGCTAAAGATAAAATAAGTGTGTGTATTGTCTCTTCAGCTCTTAATATTGTTACTAGAGTGTTACCACCTTTCTGTTGTATTACACATTTTACCTCCTACAATTCTGAAATATTAAGGAAGTTTACAAGAAATATGACTATACGTACTGGATTGCCATCCTCTGAAATGGGACCGTCTCTATAGTAAAATGAAACATCTGTTTGAATAGCCACATCATTTCTAAATTTAAAGGCTAATATATTTTCAGTTGTCTTAGTCTGTTTGGGTTGCTATAAGAAAAATATCATTACTTATTAACTGGGTAGCTTATAAACAACAGAAATTTATTTCTCGTAGTTCTGAAAGCTGGGAAGTCCAAGTTCAAGATGCCAGCACATTTGGTTTCCGGTGAGAGCCCAATTTCTAGTTTGTAGATGGCTTTGTAGAAGGCATGGCAGAAAGAAGGAAGGGGCTAGGAATCTCTGAGGTGTTTTTATAATCATCTCCCAAATGTCCCACCTCCAAATGCCATCACATTGGGCATTAGGTTTTAACATGTGAATTTGGGGGGTGGGGCCAACATTCAGACCACAGCGTTATGTAGCTTTCTGCCTCCCCTTTTATCTTATATCTTTATTTGCTCATTTTTTAGATGAACAAAGAAGAGGATGTATTATTTTTTCCCTCAGATGATAAAAAGGGGTTCATCACCCAACAAAGTATACCCAGCTCCTGTGGTGCTAAGTGTGGAAACTGATGGGGTGCTGTCTGTGGTCCCCATCCCAGCTACCTCATTGCAATTATGGAACATCAGAGCTCATGCAGACTATGGAGGGTCCCAATCTACCCCCTTTCTTTTATAGATGAGGGGACTGGGGCCCAGAAAGGGGAGGAAACACCCAGGACCTTAGGGCAAGTTAATAGTAGAAGTTAAGGCTAGGATAGAAGCAGGACTAAATCCAGGTCTTACACGAACAGACCTACACCGTTTTCCCTCCATGACCTCTGGAAAGCTTGTGGATGTCTACACCTGTTTTTCTACTTAATGAAAATTGACAAATATGCCAGGTGGGACTTTTCAATAACATTTGTAGAGAATTATAAAAGTCAGTGAGAATAAGTGTAACACCTTAGAATTTGGTCTCTTAGAGCTTTGTCTCACTGTGCTATTTATGCTATTTATATCCCTTTAAGGAAGTTGTAGTAAGACACTTCCACCCGCATGTAACATTAATGTATTAAATTTCAGTTTAATATAATTTAATTTTGATGTAACAAATTGAAGCTGATTACTACTAACTCTGTTATACCACACTTATCACAATCACTTTAATTAAAAAATGCAATAGTACAGAACTATATTGATTGACTTGTATCACAGTCATTTTTTGAAACTTTCCGTAGCTTTGTTGCCTTCGAGATAAGACAGCAGTTCCATAGCAAATCATTCTGTTCCCTAGGGATGTGTTACCAAACTTCCTTTGGAAATTGATTTCTATACTGTGTCTCTTTACATTTTATTTTCTCAACCCAATGAATTATGAAGTCTTCAAATATTGTTTATTCATTTCTTGTTATGTTGAATCAATTTGGTTTTATTAGTCATGAGCTTTGCACATAAGATATGTAGAAGATTCACAGGGTCTGTGCCCTGGTGGGCTTCATAGCCTGCTATAACCCTGATGTTGGACACCTCTGTGCCTTTCTTCTCTTCTTTACTATGCTTAGAAGGCCTTCCTTAGCCCCTTTGCTGGAAGGCCACATCCTGCTTACCTTTGAGTGGGCAGTGCTCATGTCACTAGATAATGAAATCTTCCAAGGTCTCTTCTAATTGTGAAGAGCAGTGATTTCTCCTGGACTTTTCAGCCCACCTCCCATTCACCATACATTTCATTCTGATGGCGGTCACATAAAGTATCAGGTTTATCCACTAGACATAAGTTCTCTGAGGGAATAAACAATGTTTTGTGTTCTTTATTTCCTCCATGTGCTAAGCAGTTGGCCTGTAATAAGTGCCTGGTGATTGAGGGATGGAGGGATAGATAAACTATATAGAAAGATAAAAATAGAGGTACAGATAGATGTAGAAGGAAACAAGACATACTGTGGTAGAAAACTTAACACTAGGTCACATTTCAGCCCTTCAGTCTCCTTACTTTAGCCTTTAAGAATTATTATATGTATTTATATCATATAAAATTATGTATACAAATAATTTTACATATATATCCTAGAGGTGAGTTGTAACAGAGAATAAACATGGCCATTTGTGGACTCTCCTCCCCAGGCACATGGTTCAAATAATATATGTCAATACATAGGCAAATTCATTCTTCACTGAGTTTTCTCTAAGCTATAGTTGTAAAAGATGACTTACAGGTTAATGAATACTTCAGCAATGAGTTGCAAGTTTTGCATTTTATTTGATTGTCAAAGCCAAAGAAGCACAAGGGCTGAAGGAATTAAAGAAATTATTTATGTGACTGTAAGTTGCTGTGGCATCTAATCCATGTGTTAAAGGCAGTGCCTGCTGTGACATTACTTGAAGGAGGAGATCCTGTGACAAGGTTAGTGTCCAGCCTTTCAGCTCATGTGTATTCTTGGTGCTCTGCATCAGAAATTTGCAAGCCCCACTACCTGGTGAAGAAAAAATCTCATCAGCAGCACCAAGAGTTCTGTATTTTGATGACGCTTCTGTGGTTACAGAGAGAACTATGATACCTTTGTCCTATGCAATAAACCAGTAGGAGTGAAATCTTGTGGTTCAAAAGAATCCTGTTTTATTTGAAAATAATGTTGAATGACGAGGATGAGGAGAAGTGATCAGTGAGGCAAAACAGAAGAAATACCTACCTTGTATGCTAACTGAGGGCATTTTGGAAAAGCATTTATTTTTTTTAATGGAGATTTTATAAATCACTTGATCTTACCTAAACAGTTAAGTTTAAAGGGGGGTGGGGGGGTGGGTGAGGAAATGTCTAAAGAAATAAGTAAAATGAATTTCAAATTTAGGAGGTCAGAGAGGGAGTGTAAATGCCATCATTTAACAGGAATGTGACCTTGGCCCCCTCCCTCAGCAGTCTGAGCTTCCATTTGTGCCTGTGTAAATTGGGCATTTAATAATAATAATCTATGAATAACTTACTGGGTGTTTGTGAAGGCTGAATGGGAAACATACTATATATATTCATTTTTATTTGTTAGCCTTCTTGAAAACAAAAGCCTAAAATATGACCTTCGATTGAAAAATTAAATCTTATGCCAGAGAGACATTTGAATCAGTAATCCTGAGCTGTATTTTGGTGTAAGCCACCAATAGCTACGTGACCTACGGTATGCTACCTCTTTCTCAGTTTTTTATTTCATAATCTATAAAATGAGGGCATTGGCCTGAATGATTCTTTGGGTTGCTTCTAGCATAGTTTTTACTTTTAATGATTCCAATCTAAGTCGTAATAGAAGTCTAGTACTCTAATTTTCCAAGTGGTCCTAAGGAACCAACCAGTTCATCTGTTTGCCCAGGCTCTCTAAATAAACAAACAGCAGTTATGCATTAAAATGCAGACTCCCAGATCTCAGTGACTTAATGCTGTGTTAAGCTGCTCTCCTACACACATACTTATACAGTGGCTGCCTAGGATTGAACATTCTGAAAAGAAAAGCAGAGGTTGGCATTTTATGGATGCTGCCAGTCTAATTTGTTTTAAGGCTTACATTTTACTGACTTACGAGAATTGGTTAGCAAAGCCATGCACACTTTAATTACACAGATTATGCAACAGGGGGCTCTCAAAACAAAGAAGAAAATTAGTGAGACACATTTCGGCTTGATTCTGCTTCAGAAGCAGAGTAAGTCTTGCTTGCAATTTTCAAGGAAGTGGAAGTGAGATACTGCGCTATTACAGGGCTCAGGATTATAAACTCAAGGGGATATGGAGGATTACTGTGTGATGACTTGAGGACAGTGCTGTGGTATTGGATGGTTAGTGTTCTGTCCCACAAAGGCGGCCATCCCACAAATCCTGGTGAGGCATTCTGAGCAAGCCCGGACCTGCCAGCATCCTCCCCTTGGTGAATTTCTGGGTTGAGCAATAAATTAGGAAAGACACAGAGAGGAAGATTTGTTCAGTGGATCCGAGGAAATTATCAGACCTGGAAAGAGTCAGCAGAATGCATGTGGTAGAGTGAAGAGGACATCCCTTAAAAGTCAGCAGTTTCAAGTCCTAGTTTCCTGACTTACCAGTTAGGGTCCTAAGTGAATGAATTTCCTCCTCTTGCAATGTTTTGTTCTGTAATAGTATAATAATAGTAATCTCTGTTACTACTGTCACAGTATTATTGTGAGGATTATATGATTGAAAACACTCAAATCATGAAGTAGGGTATGACTTTCTCGATCAAATCTCTCAGTTCGTGCATATCCTCAGCTACTTAGAAGGAAAAAGTATGGGCCTGTTCCCAACCTCTCTTAGTTGAGAGCATTTCTCATATCAGGTTTTCCACTCTGCCTGGCTACATCTTTTCTTTTCATATAGGACAATAAATAAGAGCTACACCATCACCATTACCATTACATCACTCTTTCCCACTCCCTGCCCCCAGCACTACATAATTAGGAGGTGAGTGATCCATCAGTAAGAGGCCAGATCCAGCTGTCCTGTGTTCAAATACTAGCCAGTCCTTTTACTAGCTAATAACCTTAGTCAAGTAGCTTAACTTTTTTGTTCTTCTCTTTCCTCATTGATACTAATAATGCTTTCTTCATAGGGTTGTTGTGATAATTAAATAAGTTGGTATATATAAAGTGCTTAGACTGACAGTACCTGCTAAATCATTAGCATTCAAACATTTTTTGTTGTTGTTTTGTTTTTTGCTTTAATTGGTATTGCCTTTATCCAGAGTTATAGATTAATACTTAGTGGTAAATAATAACCAGTCAGGTTTAGGTCTTCTGAGGACTGAGTTCACCTAGCCATTGGCCAGGGGATGTAAGAGAACCAATCACTCACTATTTTTACTTTATTTAACTACCCTGAAGTTAAAAGGAAGATAAAAGGGGATATCTTGGTTTGTTTTATATAAGTAATATGATATTGGTAAGCATAAACATCGCAGTTAGAATCTTAGGATTTTAGATAGTTGAGACCTTAGTACTCATCTGGTTAATCTCATTTTAAGAAATGAGAAAATGGAAACCTAGAGAGAGGGGATAATTTGTCCAAGGTTCAATATTGAGGAAATAATGTGAGAATGAGATTTCAGCTCAGTCTAGGAGTAGGCCTCTCAGAATATATTGTTTCTATTGACTTACCTCACTATAGACTTTGTTGTTTCTTTTATCTGAGTTATTACCAAAATACTTACTAATTGTCATCTAAGATCTTGCACTATGGAAAAAAAAAGTCTCTGAAATCCACATAAGATAGGAACAGCTTTATTTTGTTTGCTGCCATCTCTATGACTAACAAACCACTTCATCATTTGTTATTCCTTCCCCACCACCATTCATTCAGAGATAGAAGAACACAGTTTGAACCAAAATTGGGAGAATTTAGCAGCTTAGACTGTTGTTGGGCTTAGAGTCATTTATTCTCGTGACAGTCTTTGCTACAGATACTAATGTCCTCTCTTTTTCAAGAAAGTGGCCAAATAGAAAATATGTGGGTACTTAGATTATATACTTTTTACTTGTTTAAAAAACCCAAAATTAAACGTCACTCCTGGTTCTGGTACTCTTCCGAATGTAATCTTCCTTCAGAGGACTTCAAATATAGAGATCATCAGTTATTCTTTCAAGAATTTCTCGTTTTACAGATGAGTAAACTGATATACAGGTTAAATTACCACTCTGTGGTCACGCAGCTTTCTTCTTGGAAATATCTTGTAGTGGGATACAGGCTTGCTCTTCAATTGTGAAGATTATACTTTGTAATAGTACGTTAAACACTGTCAAGCAGGAAATGGGATGGCTGCCTTTCCAAATTCCTCACTCCTTGAATGTGACAACTGTGGAGCCACCATCTGATCTCTCCATCTTCCTCATTGTGCTTTGCAATGGTTAGTTGAGAAATCATTTTGTAAGAATTTTTCTCAATTTATAGTAAGTTTTCTCAAATAGGTTTCAGTTTTCCAGAGTTGTAATTCTTCCCCCCCCCCTTTCTAAAAAATGAAATCAAAGATACTAGGCTGTGAATGTGTGCATGGATGTAAATATTACCTTCGGCTACCATACATTCAGTCTCCAGACTTCTCTGTGATTACTGATAGTAGAAATGGGAGATCATGTAGCAAAAAACCACAATGGCCGGCCAGAGTATTTTCTTTCTGAACCCATAGTTTACCCACAGAAGACCTGTTCAGGGAACTGTCATAGAGCCCCCAAAACTATTGTTTGCCCTGTAGTCATTTTACTTTGGTTTTCTATTAACCTTTAAGCTCATTAGTTTTTTGGTTACTTTAGTCTCTTACCTAAGTAAGTATAGGAACTTTTCTAAACAGGAATCTAGAAGGTCAGTGACCTTCCTCCTCAGAATCCTCTGTGGTTTTGACTCACATTCCAGGGGCTTTTTTTTTTACACTAGCTTATCCTGGGGAATTTTCCTCACTTACATTTTAATAGGTTCATGTTTTCCTTAATGCCATAGCTCAGAGGAATATTATCATTTAGCCTTTCAACTGTTCATTAAGAAGCAACCCTTTTAATCAGCTATGTCAGTCAGCCTTTGCAACATAACATTTATACCACATAAAAGAAGTATTAGCCTGCGATTTCACAGGGTTGTTCTGATATGCTTCCCTTGATAGTCTCCTTGAATCTTGGATCATGCTCCGTGCTACTGTTACTATTTTCTTTTTTTTATATATATTTATTTATTTATTTTTATTGTTTTTTGACAGAGAGAGAGAGAGATACAGAGACAGAGAGAGAACTGAACTGGGGGAGCTCCCAGTTCAGCATATGGTTCCGCACGGGCCGGGGTCGGGATTCGATCCCTGGTCCCCGGCGCTGCAAAGTGAGCGCTTAACCCACTGAGCCACCCCGGCTTCCCCTGTTACTATTTTCAACTAGCAATCAGTTTCGGCATTTATTCATTGTTCCTTTTCACTTAAAAAAAAAAAAAAGTTTTGCCAAGTATTGCCCTGGGTGCAAATCTATGGCAATTTTGATTCTTTCTCCACCTTGACAAGGCTGACTGTAACCGTTTTATCGAATATCCTTCTCAGTTCTTGGGCCCCTCCTCCTGTGGTATTGTTCCTGATCTTGACTTGAATATCTCTGATGATGAGAAATTCACTTCCCTTGTTATATGAAGCAGTTTATCACTGTACTTCATTATATGGAACTTCTTAACTGAATCAAAATTTGCCTCTGCACACACCTCATACCTCTTTATATTTTCAATGAGAACTTTTCAGTCCTTTGAAGATAGACATCACTTTCCTCAATTTCTCTTTTCCTGGCTCTAGCTTTAAAGTAGTACTTTAAATGAGGTTGTGATCATTAGGAACTTTACAGTAGTTCTTCAAATGAGGTTGTGATCATTAGGAAACAAATAGCATGAATGACTCAGATTTAGATTCTGTGTGGCCTTTAACTCATAGGTTATCTTAACTGTTTTTAATACCTCAGTAATATAAATGCTCCTCTTACAAATTCATAAGTGTGGATTCATTTTCTAAAACAGTCATGAAGAGGGCTTTAGATTTTGTGCCTACTAAACTAAATTTGAATTTTTGTCAGGACCCATACTTCATATATTAATTAACCTTTTAACCTTCAGTTTTCTCATTGTATAAAATTATTTACTCTAAATTACATACTCTTTTCTACTTTACATAGTATTTTTAGAGAATTCTACAAACTTAGGAGTAAGAATGACCTTACCGTTTTCCATGTCCAAACTCCCATTTGCTCCCCTGACAGTTTTCCCTAACTAGTTTGTATACTTAGCTTATTTCTAACCAAATCATGCTCAGCCTCAAATAGCTATTATACAAGCACATGGGTAGCAGAGTCTTTCATTAATTGTTATTTTCACAGCACCCAGATCTATGTGCACACAGAAGACAAAAATATAAATTTATTACAGTTTAATAATATAGTTTGAGTGTCAGTCATGTGCTGGGTGTTTAAAAGACTGCTGTTTCAACAAGATTCATTCCCTAGAAATTTGGATTCTAAAATCAGAAATGAGAGCAACTAGAAATGGTCCATGAAGAACACAGTCCAAAGAGACGTATGATAGTATGAATGTTAAGATTTTCAAACCATTTAAGCTCGTCTTGATCATATTTTGAGACTTTAAAATTGAGTACTCACTCTGTCTTATATCTATGATCTTTCTTATTATTATATTCTTTTTTGAATGTGTGTGTGTGTGTGTGTGTGAGAGAGAGAGAGAGAGAGAGAGAGAGAGTGCAAGATAGAGAGAGAGAGATCAGAACTAAAACTATAGGCCTAAATATGGGGGATGGGGATTGGTTAGAGCACAAACCTAGGTACCATGTACCCTTTTAAGCTATCAGATTTTAATAGGTGGATTGAATTTAGGCAGATAATTTTAGAGGTATTGATACAACAAATTGATCAACTTGGACATGTGGAGGCTGTCCGTAAGTGAACTAAGTTTGTTTCTTGACATTAGATAAATGTTTCATTTTTTTTACTTAAACGGATGGACGGATGAATAAAATAGGTCATTCACGTGTTTGAGTATCTGCTATATACTAAATGCTATTTTAGACATTGGAGATAGAAAGATAAACAAAGTAGACAACCTCCCTGTGCTTAAGGGTTTTACATTTTCATGGGAATCTTCTAACCACATTTCTCTTCTACATAAAAAGTGTATGGGGGGAAAGCTGGGACGGCTCAGTGGGTTGAGCGCTCGCTTTGAGGCCACGAGGACCGAGGATCGAATCCCGGCTCCGGCCCAGGCAGGACCCACATGCTGAACTGGGGAGTTCCCACAGTTCGGTTCTCTAGCTGTCTCTGTCTCTGTCTCTCTCTCTATCTGTCAAAAGTAAAATAGAAATAAATATGCACGGAAGATAAAACAATTACTCTCTATAAAATATAAAAAGATATAAAAAAAAAAGTGTATGGACTGGTTCAGTGACCCTGGAAATTAGAAAAAGGGCTAAAATGATGGGGAGTCAGTTGAGGTAGGTTTTCTAACATCCTCAAACCATCTGGGAAGGAAAATAACCAAGTACCAACTGTGTGGTTCAAGCCAAATCAATGTATGCTTTTAGGAACAGGAATGGAAGAAATGTAAATTTAGCCTTATTATAAATTTCTCTAATTCCTGTTTTGATTTAGTTTTCTATAATTTTCTTATAAAGCTGAATTACTGAACTAAGGGCGAGTGGAGGCCACACACATTCTTCGAAACAAAGGATATTGTGGTCAAAGTGGGACAAGCACCCACTAGCTCCTTGGCCAAGAGAGAGGTAAAAGCTGCAGAGGGAGGAGATTTGGGATGCTTGGGTTCCCCTCCCTTACAACATTAAATGATCTCATCAAGGTCATTTACAAGATGAGAAACCCTGCTAGAGGAACACTCGAGGTTAGTAAATGGAAAGACATATTAACATTCCTTTTTTTTTTTTTTTTTTCTGTGTGACCTTAGTTAGGGCCTGAGCATTGATGTAAGAAGACCTGAATTAAATTCATAGATCTTCACTCATATGTTTTGTGACCTTTGAAGACTGCATCACTTAATGGAGTCTCAGTTTGTCTGTAAAATTGGGTTATTATCTCCTCAACTTTCCTCACAATGTTTGTGAGAATCTCAGTGTGGGATAGATAGTACATGGATGGGAAGATGATTTCTGAACAGTAAAAAACTATGCAAATGCAAATGATAATTCTATTCTTGTTTTATTAATTTTATTACATGATTATAATTGTTCATGGTACCGTGTTTTTATTGACATACAGTATGTGGGCCCTAAAAATGTACTCCCCCCACACACTTTCTAAGTTCTTCTAGCTAGGCTAATAACCAAATTAACAGAGCTAGATTAACAGTAGAAAATTAAATTTTAATATATGCGTGTGGGGAATTCACATCAGCATGGAAATTCCAAAGAAAATGAGGCAAAATTGAGTATAAATGCCATTTTGAACAAATGAGGAAAGGTGGGAGATGGGATCTTTGATTTCATAAGTGAAAATGGGCAGTTTAGGGGTAACCTAACGAGTGACAAATTCTTGCTACGCAACTCAGAAATGGGGTGTGATCTAGTTAATAGGCCCCTGCTTGGAGCCTTCCTATCTACCATACTTAATTCAAATGAGGCTAAGGTAAATAGGTTAAGATTCTTTCCTGGAGCAGGTCCTTCCCTCTGAATCTCTTAGTCAGGAAAGGGAGAGGGTCAAATGTTATTTCTGAGTTTTTTGTTTCTTAATAATCTTAAAAATCAATATCCCAAAAGGCAGTTTTATTTATTTTATTTTTTTATTTTTTGTGTGTTTTTTTTATTTTATTTTTTTAAATATTATTATATTTTATTGTTAAATTTAATGGGGTGACATTGGTTGGTAACAATCAGACAGTTTCCCAATGTATAACTCCACATCACATCACCCATGCCTCGCATTATGTGCCCAGCTCCCAGAATCAGGTCCCCCTCCAACCCGATATATCTGGTGCCCACTCCCCCCGCCCCCCACAACTCTCCCTCCCCCATCTCCCCTCCTCCCTCCTCTCCACGTAAACAGCAAACCATTGAGTGTGTCCATAATGCTGGTGCCCTCTCCCACCTCCCCTCCCTCTCTCCCTCCCCCCTCCTCCC
>PVKE010049929.1:0-11104 GCA_004027555.1 Craseonycteris thonglongyai | reverse complement strand
TCTCTCTCTATCTGTCAAAAAGTAAAATAGAAATAACTATGCACTGAAGACAAAAAGATAATTTCTCTCTATAAATGTGAAAAGATAAAAAAAAAAAAAAAAAAAAGGCTTTGAATGAAAATGCATGATAATAATTAAACTTATATAAAACTTGGTAATTTGGAAAAAAAAAAGTTTGCACATATATTTTCATTTTACACTAAGAACAAATTTTGTAGCAGGTAGGTTTGATATTATGATTGCAATTTCACAGATGAGAAATTTTGAGTTAATATCTATCATCAATGATCAGTCACTTTTTAAAAATGAGAATAAAAAATTTAGAAAAATATCTAATTTCTTATAAAATTTTTATAAGGAATGAAAAATATATAGGAATAACTTAAATTTTCATAAATACATCTGTCAATAACTAAACAAATTGCTTGTCAATTTTCAGTTTCTGAAGTGGAAAAACTGTTGGCCAACAAGACCTGAATATCTCCTTTGCTCTATCACTCTAAACTCAACAACAACCATTAAGGACCTGTATGAGGGACACACGTACTTGTCAATCATGATCCTAATTTTGAACTGTCTCTCCTCTTTCTACTTGATCCTGTTTGTCATTCCATCACCTTTTCATTTTTCCTCATTTTTCTGATTTGATGGTTTTGTTAATTGTTTGTGTAAAACCTTTGCCTCACATTAACTATTCTGATACCTTGCACTAACTCCAGTATTTCTGGATGCTTTGTTGGACACTTCCATATCCTTGTCAAAATTAGGGCAAAGTAGTCTATCATGAATTTCAACTCGAAATCTTATTAGTTAACTCAATTCCACTACCATAACAGTAGAAAAACATTACTTCATTCTTGTGCTGAGGCAGTCGCCACTTGGCTACAAGCACGAATATCAACTTATCCAAATGACCAGTTTTAGTCTTCTATAATTTTGTATATAGACGCAAAAAACTTTATCATTGCATAATTAACCAACCACATGTCATCTTTACCTCTCCAAATAAGAAGAAAAGAGGGTGGCAGTAAAGAGGCCTAGATTCCATTTCCAGCTATGGTATTCATTAATAGCATTTGACACTGATCAATTTAACATCTTTAAATTATAGTTTGCCCATATGCTATGGACCCTGCTTTGTAAAATAAATCAGTAATGTTTTTCTTTTTAACCTTACGCAAGTTTAACTCAGAATGTTCAAATGTCCTATCACATTGTCTTCTCCATGAGGCCTTTCCTGGCCATAATATTTAAAAATCATCAGGAAGCTGGGATAGCTCAGTGGTTGAGCACTTGTCTCACAATTGCAAGGTCCCGGATTCTGTTCCTGGTCCCAGTCCATGCAAACCCCATGTGCTAAACTGTGGAACAATTGGTAACTGCCAGGATGGCGTGGCAGTGAAGGTTCTTGCCTCTCATACAGGAGGCCCTCAGTTGGTTCCCATACTGCAAAGCCCCACATCCACCTGTGTGGAATGAAACCATGTTACAACTAATGACGTACAACTACGAAGACTGCTCTGGGCCCTCCCCTCTTCTCTCTCTCTCTGGCCTTCTCTCAAACAATAAAATAAAAATAAAACCTTTTTTAAAAAATCATCACAAACACCATTTCTTCTGTAGATTAGCATCTACATTACTATACATTTCTTTTTCTTATTTGTTGTCTGACTCTCCCATAAGACTGCTGACTAATAACATATATACTTTGTTCACTACAGCACGTTCAGAAGCCTAAAATAATCTGGGCACAGAATATGTGCTCGATGAGTATTTATTATATGAATAAATGGCCATCCAATAGGATTGAGAAGGTGAAGAACTCTTTAATTCCAAAAAGTTATTAACCTCAGAAAGTAAATCAGAAAACCTCTTCAAAAAGTTTCACAAACTAATCAAGTAAACTGAATAAAATAAACCTATACTTTGCTTTAACTTTTTCTAAATATACTATGAAGTTGATAATTAAAGGAAAAACATCTCTCTACTACAAGCTCATTCAACCCATGGGTCTACGGGCCACATGCGGCCCAGGATGGCTTTGAATGTGATCTGACACAAATTTGTAAACTTTCATAAAACAATGAGATTTTTTTGTAATTTTTTAAAACTTATCAGCTACCGTTAGTGTTAGTGTATTTTATGTGTGGCCCAAGACAATTCCTCTTCTTCCAATGTGTCTCAGTGAAGCCTAAATGTTGAATACCTCTGCTCTAGAACATTTATTCTATCATTCAACAACTCTGGCTTATAAAATACACAGTACCGATTATTCTGTTGGCACTTAAACCTCTCCTTCTAATTTTAATAAACCAATGAAACATAAAAGTTTAACTTGCCATTCAGTCATCTGTTTGTGCTATAAACTCTTTTCAATATTTATACTAAACTTCTCAAATTCATTATAGGTAAAGAGTTACAGTCTACTAGTTCACTTGCATTAGCTAATTTCATTTTACTTAAAATAGCCAGACCCAGGCTCAGTTGAGTCACAGTTGGTTTATGAGTCTCATATTGAAAATGTCTCTCAAGACATATATTGGAGTTCCATAGAAGACAGATAAGTGAGAATCCACTCAGACATACAGTGAGATAATTTTACATCAACATGAAATACTGTACCCAAATATATAAAAGCACAGGTCCAGAACATTCTGCTAAAAAAGTTTCACATGAATTTATTTGGTTCTACAGTTCAATCTGTATACATAGGTCATATTTTAAACAAAAGTGCAGAGAACAATTGTTTTAAAATCTGCCTTACTAAACAGAACTTGATTTACAAAGCTACATATTTATAATATAAACACAATCAATTTATCTTAAATCTTGATGGACAGGAATAACATCATGAAAATGATTTAATATCCTCAGATAAAAGTAATAACCCCACTACAAGGAAAGGAACTCATCCACTTAAGAGAAATTTTGGCCAATAAAAATCTTAATTTAGAATCTAATGAAACAAAGGAGTGTATGTTTTATTTTACAGAAGAATCCCAATATAGTGCTCTCACCTACTAGGTTTTCAAATATTTACTGTTAAATGAATTCTTTACTGCATAAAAGAACTTCACCCTAGACTTTTCGTAATGCAATGATTCTCAGCACTGGCTATATATTAAAAACACCTGGGGGATCTTAAAAATATTTATACCCATGTCAAGGCCCAACTCCAGATGAATTACGGTATATCAGAATCTCCAGGAGTGGATGTTATGTATTATGAATTCTGGAAAGCTCTCTAGAAGATTGTAATGGGCAATCCTGGTTGAGTGCTTTGAAAAACTCCAGTTCAACATTGCTAGATTATATCATTTCAAGGTTTGAATGAAAATAATCAACTAGTGTTCACTGCACTATAATGTTCAATGGCCTGGTGTATAATATTAAGAATGTTGTAAGGCTGGCTAAAATAAAAAAGGAAAAAACAGAGGGAGGGAGGGAAGGAGGAAGGGAGGGAAAAAGAGGAAAGAAGGAAGGAAGAAAAAGGAAGAAAGAAATTTACTAAAATGAGGTTGTGGAAGAGATTAAGATAAGTACAAAAGTAGGTAAATGCAGACAAGATACCATGAGAAGGAAAGAAAACAGAATTAATATTCATCTTAGGGTGCAAAAGCAAAGTGGAGGGAAAAATGACAATAATTCATACAAATAACAGCAGATAAGTATGAAGGGAGCTTCTGTAAATTAGAACTGACTTACCAAAGACTTAAAAAATAATTGGCTTTACTATTCATCAAGGCTCTGAATAGGTACACATGCATAAGCTAACTGTGTATTATAGACTGTCTCCCTTGTGCCCAGGTGAGCATACAGGGTGGTTTGTAACAAGAGCAAGTATGAGAACTCCCAGCCACCCTCCTGTCATAATAAGGACAGAGAAATTTGAACCAAGAATCTCTCCTTTCCAAGATCTTCTGCCTCTTCCCAAAAAGTTCTATAAGTATAAGGGCTGGTTAATAGATAAGTCTGCTGTAATTAGAGTATTTAAACTGAAGCTTATATATACACTAGGCTTACTGAAAAGAAGTAGGGGAAACAGTACCACTACTCCTCCAAGAAAGTTTCTATGAGGATATGAGACTACATGTGACTGTAAGACACTCCAGCCACCCACGAATCCCTTACCAGGTAAGGTTTACCATGGTCTATCACTGCTTGAAGCTCCACCTCACACACATTCAGAGGGATCCAGGATGATGGGAGGAGATCTGGACCTCACAATAAAACTATTGTCCTGGCTACTCAGAAATCTGAAGTCCATTCCATGGTGCAGATATATTCAGAAGAATTATAAGCAGACAGTTGAACAAATACTTATCCATGTAAATGTCTAGCAATAGAAGAATGCATAAATGTGATATACATGTATATATGCTCTATTACTGAGCCCTAAAGTGCAATGAAGTTCCAATAAATGTTATAACATGGATGAACCTTGAAAGCAAACATTATATTCAGTGAAATAAACCTGACACAAAAGGACAACTATTATATGACTCCCTTATAGAAAATATCTAGAATAGGCAAATTCATGGGGACAGAAAGTACATAGATTCCAGTTTGCCAGCTACTGAGAGGTGGAGGAAATGGAGCATTAGTGCTTAATGGTTAGAGAGGTTTTGAGTGGTGAAAACTTTTTGGGAAATAGACAGTGGTGGTGGTTTGTATAACACTGTGAAAGTAATTAATACCAGTGAAGTGTACACCTAAAAATGGTTAAGATTGAGATTTCCAGTCAAGATGGCAGAGTAGGTAAATACTATGCTCACCTCTTCTCAGGACCACATCAATCACATCTGAACTACAGAACCATCACTGAGAATTGTCTGAAGTCTAGCTGAACTGAAGACCTGCAATTACAGTCATACAGAAGAAGCCACCTCGGGACTGGTAGGAGCGGAGAAGAATCACAAAATGGGCTGGTCCCACACCTACACGTGACCATTAAAAATGGTGAAGGAAAGCTTGGATGCTGAGGTCCCCTCTGGAGAAGTAAGGGGTCCCAGCCACACACCAGGCTTCCTATCCCAGTGTTCCAGTGCTTAGCAGAGAAGTCCCCATAACTTCTGGCTGTGAAAACCAGTGGAGATTGTGGCTGAGAGAGACAAGAGTGGCTGCAGTCCTAGGCATTCCTCTTAAAGAGTCCACGCGTGGACTTACTAGCTAACAGATGCACTCACTCTGAGCTCCAGTACTGGGGCAGCAAACACCATGGACATAAGGTGTGTGTGGGGGGGGGAGGAATGAATTGTCTAGCTTCAGGGAGAGTGCTGGAGGAGCAGCTTTCTCTCAGAGAGAGGAACTGGAAGGAGCCATTGTTTTGTTGCAGAGCCCTCCCCTCTCCAAGCATACAGACACTAGCAGACACCATATCTGAGTCTCCATCAAACTGGCTATCACCTTTCCTCTGCTCCACCCTAGGGATTCCCGGAGACCCTGCCCCACCTAACTTGCAGGCACACTAAAGCTACTTACACTGGCATTTCCATATAACCTGTCTTAGCTCATGCTGTGGACTTTCACATATTTCTCTAAAAGGCTCACAAAACCCTAATATATTACACCTGGCTTTGGCATGTCCTGTACCCCTGGCTGAGCAGCCCTAAGTCCAAGACTAATGGCAACTGACCTTGGTTCGTAGATTGCATTACTGAAGCACCTCCAAGCCCAGTGGGGGCAGCAGCCATTTACAGGTTGTTTTGTGGCTCAGTGGCACCAGGAAGGACACAGGCTGCAGCTAAACTTGGTCTGCAGCAGGTCCCCTTCCAGGAGGCCACAAGGCTGGCATGCCCCCTAGTCAGCTTCAGACAGAGTCAGAGTATAACATGGCAACCTCCAAGAATGACACACATGAAGGGCAAAGTGGGCAGGCACCAGAGCCCTGCTAAAGCGACTCCTACTGTAGGGTCAGCCCCTGCACCACAGTCATGGCCAGTCCTCTCAACCAAACAGCCCAATGACGTGCAAATAGCAACCAAGGCTCAACTATGAATATAACAGGAGGGCACTCACACCCCACACAAGAAACACACCTGGAGCATCTGGCTCTGGTGACCAAGGAGACCGCAACACTGAGCCCCACAGGACATCTACTACATAAGGCCACCCTAGTAAGACCAGGAGACATAGCAGCTCTTATTAATACTTAGAAACAAACACAGGGAGGAAGCCAAAATGGGGAGACAAAGAATTGTGCTCCAAATGAAAGAACAAGACAAAGCTCCCAAAAAAAGAACTAAAAAAATGGAGACAAGCAAACTACTAGACACAGAGTTCCAAACACTGGTTACAAGGATGCTCAATGATCTCAGGGAGAACTTCAACAAAGAGATAGGAAACATAAAAATAAACCAGTCAGCAGTCTGAAGTAAAAAATATAATAACTGAATTGAAGAATACATTAGAGGGAATCAACAGTGGATTAGATCAGGGGTCTCCAAACTACGGCCCGCAGGCTGGATGCGGCCCGCGAGTCCCTCTCATCCAGCCCGTGGAGACCTTTTTATCTGAATAAAATAATATTAAATAAATAATTTAAAACAACATCTATGTTTTGATTCTTTTTTATTTGGAACTCGAGTGTGTAGTTGGCCCCAAACTGCTATTTGATAGTTAATGCGGCCCGTGGGCTGAAAAGTTTGGAGACCCCTAAATTAGATGAAGCAGAGGACCCAATCAATGATTTGGAAGATAAGGTAGCAGAAAACACCTAATCAGAACAGGAAAGAAAAGTAAAGTAAAGAAAAGAAAAGAAAAGAAAGAAAGGAAGGAAGGAAACTAAAAAATGAGGAGAGTTTAAGGGGTCTCTGGGACAGTATCAAGCATACCAACACTCACTTATGGGTACCAGAAGAAGAGAGAGAGCAAGGAACTGAAAATCTACTTGAAGAAATAATGACTAAAACCTGGCAAAGGAAATAAATAGCACAAGTCCAATAAGTACAGAGAGTCCCCCCCAAAATGAACCCAAAGAATCCCACACTAAGCTATATCATAATTAAAATGCCAAAGGCTAAAGACAGAATCTTAAGCATAGCAGGAGAAAACCAGTTAGTTACCTACAAAGGAGCTCCTATAAGAGTGAGCTGATTTCTCAACAGAAACTTTGCAGGCCAGAAGGGATTGACAGCAAATATTCAAAGTGACTGAAAGCAAGGGCTTACAACCACTATTACTCTACCCAGCAAAGCTATCACTTAGAAATGAAGAACAGATTAAGTGCTTCCCACACAAGAAATAGTTAAAGGAGTTTATCACCACCAAATCAGTATTACAAGAATTCTTTGAGGGATTTCTTTAAGATGAAAAGAAAAATAAAGATAAAAAATATGAACAATAAAATGGCAATAATTACATATCTATCAACAATTACTTTAAATCTAAATGGATTAAATGCTCCAGTCAAAAGAGATAGGAGGGCTGAATGGATAAGAAAACAAAACCCTTATATGTTGCCTACAAAAGACAAGATACACACAGAGACTGAAAGTAAAGGGATGGGAAAAGACAGTCCATGAAATTGAAAACAAACAAACAAACAAACAAACAAAAGCTTAGGGAGCAATACTTATGCCAGACATAATAGACTTTAAAAGAAAGGCTGTAACAGGACACAAAAAAGAACCTGGTAATCTCACTTTTGGGTATTTATCCAAAGGAATCCAAACGCAATGAACATATGGAATACATATATATGTTCATTGCAGCATTGTTCACAATAGCCAACATGTGAAGGCAGCCTGGGTGTTTGCTGATGAAGGTGGATAAAGAGGAGGTGATGATGATAGATAGATAGATAGATAGATAGATAGATAGATAGATAGATAGATAATAGAATATTGCTTAACTGTGAATGGAAATGGGTTCTCATCTTTGGAAGCATGGATGCAGCTGGAACGTATTGTGCTAAGTGGAGTCTATCAGACAGAAAAAGGCAGATGCATATGTGGAATCCAAAGAACAAAATAAACAAAACAGAAACAAACTCATAGATACAGAGAACACTTTGATGGTGTCAGATGGGAGGGGCCTAGGGGTGAGTGAAAAAAAGGAAAGGAATTAAGAAGTACAAATTGGTTGTTACACAGTAGTCATAGAGATGTAAGAGTATAGAATAAGGGATACAGTCAATAATATTATAACTGTACATGGTATCAGATGGGTACTAGATTTATTGAGGTACTATATGGGAGGGCAGCCAGGAGGACAATGTGAAAAACGTAAAGTGATTAAGAAGTAGAATTTGGTAGTTACAAAATAGTCACGGAAATGTAAAGTACAGCATAGAGAATATTGTCAATGACAGGGGAATAACTATGTATAAGTACCATCTAGATACTAGTCAGGGGGATCACTTATTAAATTATATAAATGTCTAACCACTATCCTGTACTCCTGAAATTAATGTAAAATAATATTGAATGTCAAAATGAAGTGTAAAAAATAAATAAAACACAACATTTTTAAATGGTTGAAATGGCAAATTTTGTTATATATTTTACCATAACTGAAAAACCTTATAATGTACCAAAAACCATTGGGTTATACACTTTAAATGGGTGAATTCTATGGTGTATGAGTTATATGTCAATAAAAATGCTTTAAAAATGAATGTTTGAAGTCCTTCAGTGCTTGAAATTTAGGTCCTTTTTCCTTAAAGAAGCTTTCCTCAGTCATTCTAGTGACCCTTTTCTTATTTTTGATTCATGGTATTTTATTTGTTCATATCACTCACTTAGCAATTAATCTCCTTTTGACATCTCTGGTGTTTTTAAATTACTGTTACATAATTAATATTTGATTATGCTTTGTTTACAAAACTGAATTGTTCAAATGATCAAATCAAGGCCCATATTTAATATTTGTGTTTTGTTTACCAAACAAAATTTGCAGTACCTCAAATTGTCAAATCAGAACTCAATAGCCCTCTACCATCTTCAAATTATCAAAATATAATTCAATTTTACACTTACACAAATACATTAAGTAAAAGTTTCTAAAATAAATGTTAAATGAAAGTGCTTTGGGGAAAAAATAATCATAATACAATTCCCCAGGCACTCCAATTACTTAAGGATGTAACAGATTTAGTTCAGTATAATTATTAGAAATAGGCAATAATAATACACTTCTGACAGAAAATTTTGATTGACCAGTCATTTTTCTTTTCCCCCAACTGAATCAAAGAGAAGACACTGTCCAAATAAAACATAAAACAAAATAGGAGAGAAATACACTAACATTTAACATAGAATAGTCCTGCCTCATTCACATGGGATATGCTTCCAGAAGACCATGGATACCTGAAATTGTAGACAGTACAGTACAAAACCCCACATATACTATGATTTTTCCTATACCTATATAGCTATGATAAAGTTTAATTTATAAATTAGGTATAGTAAGAGACTCACAACAATAACTAATAATAAAATAGAGCAATTATAACAATATACTATAATAAAAGTTATGTGAATGTGGTTTTACTCTCTTAGCAAAGTAACACAATATTTTTTCCTTCTTTACAATTTCAGACAGAAGATTTGTTACTATTATAGATCTCAGCAACCTCAGCCCATGACTTCTTTCCTCATTAAGTCAAGAATTTTCCCTTTTCACTTAAAGGAAGCACTTCATGACTTCTCGTTGACATATCCAAATTGTCAGCATCACTACTCTTGAATTTGGGGGCCATTATTAGGTAAAACAAAAGCTCTTTGAACAAAAGTCCTATGAGACAAACACAAGCAACAGGAGACCATGATAGTCATTTGGATAACTAAAGGCTACAAAGTAATTTAACAGGTGAGTAGCATATATAGCATGAACAAGATGGAAAAGGGGATGTTTCACTAAGGGGTTTTTAATGTCCTGTGTGGGTGAGATGTCAAGAGATCCAGAATGGCACACAATTTAAAACTCTTTGTTTCTAGAACTTTCCTTTTAATATTTTCAGACCATGCTTAACCATGGATAACTGAAAATGTGAAAAGTGAAACTGCAGATAAGTGGGGATTACTGTACTAATATTTTTTTTTTATGCTTAAGAAATATCCAGGATATATACTTCTAAATCTGAATGAAACAAATTAAATATGAAATTGCACTGATATGGAGAAGCAAGGATGGCTCAGTGGGTTAAGCTCTCACTTTGCAGCCCTGGGGACCGAGGACTGAATCCCAGCCCCGGCCTGTGCAGACCCATATGCTGAACTGTGGTGTGCTTCCCATGCAGGAAGCCCTCAGTTTAGTTCATGCCCCCTGGCTCAGCCCCTGGCTCGAGGGGGCATGCCTCCCATGCAGGATGCCCTAGCCCAGTTCCAGCCCTGTGTGGCCCCCACACACCTGTGTGGAATGAAACCATGTCAAAAACTGATGAAGTTCAACAATGGAGACTACTCTGGGCCCTCCCCCTTCTCTCCGTCTCTCTCTGTCTGTCAAAAACAATAAAATAAATCTTAAAAAAAAGAAAAATTGCACCAATAATTTAGTTACAATAAAAAAGTATGCTTTTGGGCCAACCAAAATTTTTTGTAAAAATTCATTTAATAATTACAGTGATAATAACATACAACATATGTTTACGTTTGGAGTAGAATAATATAAGACTTTAGAGAAAGGAACTGGAAAGATATGCAAATATACAAGGGCTGTCCAGAAAGTATCTAGCCATGTAACCATTATCGTTACATTGACAATGGCTGATTTTTCCAGACAGCCTTGTATACTTGTAAATACATATTTATATATTTTATCCTTTAAAAATAGCATAAAAAATTTGAGAAATGAGAATAAAACAGCATAACTGAAGTGAAGTCATATATTCATAGAACAGAAATATACAGGCTAGGTAAATTTTCTACCTATGTTATTAGTATATGCTAAAAATGACCTTTTAGGCTAATAGGCTATTTTAATCCACAGCATGTTGGTGCTTTTTTAATTGGCACTTTTTAAATTGTGTAACATGTTTTTGCAAAAATGTTATTTTCCTGCAAAATGTCTTGAGTGACTTGCTCTTAAGTGTCTTTAAAAACATTATAAATGTAAATAGTATTAGCTCACATGAAATTTAAGAAATAACATATTTTGACCTAAC
>PVKE010049928.1:0-11106 GCA_004027555.1 Craseonycteris thonglongyai | reverse complement strand
AAAAAAAAAAAAAAAAAAAATCTGGGGTCTTACCCTGGAGAGCGGGTCTCTCCCAGAGTTAGCCAATTGCTAGAGATAGTAAAAAGCCCCTGTGAGTGCACCTTTCATATGCAAACCAGTCAGTCCAGAGCCCAGCCCCCACTATCTCCCCTCTCTGCTCTCACACTCAAGGCCACTGTGCCCCTGCCCTCGTCACCCCAGGACCAGGTGCCAGACAGCTAGGGTCACCCTACACCCCACAGCATGCTGGCATTCCTCATACTAGCCAGTTCTAAGCCTGCTCTCCCTGCTTTGTCTTTCCCACAGAACCCGCAATTAAGGCTCTGGCTCACATTTTAAAACACTCTGCTGCCCAGCTTCATCCTCTGAATTGTGGGCAACACACCATCTAAACTCTAGTAGTTTCTGCCTCAGCAACCCTCCTTGGTTTATTCTTGCTGGCTCAGCTCAGCTCCTCCTGATTGTAGATTATCCCTATTTTTCTGTTTTCCACAATTTTCTCGTTTATCGGCCTCTCATATAATTTCACTAGTTCGCTGCCTTCATCTGCTATGAATGCTGTAACAAACCAGGAGTTTCAACCAGAAATGTGTTGTCTCACAGCTCTGGAAGCTAGAAGCGCAAGTTCAAGGTGTCCGCAGAGTTGGTCCCTTCTGATGCTGTGAGGGAAGGACTGCTCCAGGCCTCTGCCCATGGCTTGTCCATAGCCAGCCTCTCCTTGGGTCTCCTCATGTACTCTTCCCTCTATGTGTGCTCTATCTCTCCCACGTGTGCTTTCTATAAGGGCACTAGTTACATTGGATTAGGGGCTTACCCATGATGCCGCTTAGCTAGTTAGATCTGTAACAACAACCCTATTTACGAACAAGGTCACATTCAGAGACACTGCAGGTTAGGACTTCAACACACCATAATATTTCCAGAGGACAAAATTCAACCCACAGCAACTGGCAACTCCCAAATCCAGTTTCCTAGTTGAGCTTCTCAGGGTTAGAATTTGAATACTTAAATCAAAACCACAGATACGGCGGTTGTTTCAAACAAACACACGCAAGCAGATTTCTGTGCTCCAGCCCAAATCTGGAGAAATCCTGTCTCGGCGTGAGGTCTGCAGCGACAGCGTCTGCAGCTCATCTTTCCTCCCTTGGGACTGCCATGGAGCCTCCTGCGGGTTTTCCTGTCCATCCATAATGAAGCACTCCTGCATTTATCACGTGTAACAACCCTGTGAGGTGAGCACTGTTCTCGCCCCCACTTTGTGGCTGAGCACAAGCCAGGAATGAGGCCGCGCAGCCCATGAGCAGAGCTCTGTGCTGAGTTCCTCCAAGTGTGTGGTGCTGCCGCCAGCACAGACTCACACCGTCCACAGACTTCCCCTGGGACCCACGTTTTCTCCGGAAGTGGCCTCTTCCTGGTTCACTGGCTTCCCTTACTGCTGAGCACCTGTTCATCTAGTGGGTCTGAAAGAGTGGCTCCGGGACAGGAGGGTCAGCTGCCATTCCCCGGTCCCTTTGCAGACCTACACCCCAGAAACAGACACTCTGGGCACGGGCAGTGATTTGTTACAATGCTCCTCCCAGACGATTCTGACGCACTCTGAAGTTGGAGAAGGCTGCCTAATTTTACCTATCTGGGGTTCTGCCCTTCGATGCTGCCCAGCCTCCTTTGGCCCTGCTCCCTGCCTCACTGTGTCCTGTTTCTGACATGTCTCCCCACAGTCTCCTTTTGGGCTGCCAGAGCCATGTCCCCTTCAAAACCAGTCCCTAATGCCACTTATTGATGAAGAAGTGTTTTTACCTCCACACCTGTTCTTGTAATCAACTCTGTAATCCCTCCCCAGAAATAGCTTCACATTTTGTACCTATTTGTTCCCTTATAATACTTTTCTTGAATTAACTACATCGTTGCTGTACTTGTCTCCATAAAACAGGCAGTTTAAGATGAAATGCTCACGTCTGCTATAGTTTCTGGATTCAGAGAAGTGTTCAATAAAGCATTGTATGGAATCACTGCTATTACCCCACAGAATGCCTGATTTAAAGTTAAGTACATAGATTAAAAAAAAAAAAAAGATTAGGAATGACCTACTTTGAAAAAAAACATATGTCTTACAAAGAAGGATTCAAAATATAATTCTTTGACAGAGCAAACGTTTTTAAATGATTCATTTATCTCTCTCATCAGAACATCTTTCCTGTGGTTTTCATGGACTACCCAAAGACTTCCTCATATGACATGTTCCCACATCAAAGTGACTTTGCCAGGGTAGTTAAGATTTGAGAATTTTCAATCAGGCATTCAGAATTGAGTGTAATGCTCCCACTTGCTCTTATTTTCATTTATGGATGAGCATCTCTTTTTGTTTGTGACCTTTTTTGAGTGCTTAATGTAGCCTACTACATTCTAATGTATTCCTCAACGATTTTAGCAAACACAACACATTGGTAGCTTTTGTGGTCAAACTAAAACCATTAGATCAGGAGTGTCCAAACTTTTAGCTTCCCTGGGCCACATTAAAAGAAGAAGGATTATTTTGGGCCGTCCTTAAAATCCACAAAATACACTAACATTAACAATAGCTGATGAGCTAAAAAACAAAACAAAACAAAATCGAAAAAAAAAAAATTCTCCTAATGTTTTAAGAGTTTACGAATTTGTGTTGGGCTGCATTCAAAGCCATCCTAGGCCACATGTGGCCTGTGGGTTGGACAAGCTTGTGCTAGATATTTTTCTAAACTTGAACTAACTGCTAAATATCAGATCTCTCTGAGGTGCATGTGATCAGAGGTGATATATATATATATATAAGATTTATTTTTATTGTTTTTGACAGAGAGAGATACAGAGACAGAGAGAAGGGGGAGGGCCGCGAACAGTCTCCATAGTTGCACATCATTTGTTTTTCCACATAGTTTCACTCCACAGGTGGGCACGTGGCTGCGCATTGCAGGAACTGGGCTGGGGTCTCACCCCGGTGAGAACCAAACTAGGAGCACTCTCCAGTTCAGCATATGGGTCCATACAGGCCGGGGCTGGGATTCAATCTTCAGTCCCCGGGGCTGCAAAGTGAGTGCTTAACCCACTGAGCCATCCCGGCTTCCCCAGAGGCTATATTAATGACTGCCTATGTAATTTTAAACAAATACATTATTAATGGTTTTCCATCTAGCAACAAGTCTGCGTAATATGGGTTTTGAGTTACCACAATCTCAATGTCCTCCATTTGAAACATATACCAATGATACTAAAAGGTCTTGCACATTCTTCAAGCTCTCTGGGTACAGATCCATGCCCTTATCTGTAATTCCAAAGTCCAAAAAATGCTGACAATCAGTTTAGAGCTCATTTTGTGGTAAAATCAAATCTAAAGTTATTTGTAGGCTAATTCATCCCACTTAGTTCAGGCATTTTTCTGCAGAAATATTTTGATTAAATGTTTCTTCGCCAGTGTTCACTGCGGTTTTGTCACCTAATATAGTCACCATATTAGTATAGTATATTCACCATATTAACCTTTGAAAGCACACACATTCACACACACACCAAATGTGAAATAAAAAACACATCTGGGGGATGCTGGGATAGCTCAGCAGGTCGAGTGATTGCCTTGCAACCGTGAGTTCGAGGATCGAATCCCAGCCCCAGTCTATGGAAACCCATATGCTGAACTGCAGCAGGATGGTGGCAAAGGTTCTCACCTCTCAGGCTGGAGGCTCTCAGTTCAGTTCCCACCCTGTGCAGCTTCCACATCCACCTGTGTGAACTGAAACCATGTCACAACAAATGATGTACAGCTATGGAGACTGCTCTGGGCCCTCCTACCTTCTCTCTCACCTTCTTTCAAACAACAACATAAATCTTCACACACACACACACACACACACACACACACACACACCTCTGACCCAAGGGTAGCAGATGAGGGATTAAGGATTTGTCCATGCCCAGCATAGGGTAATAAAAAGAATTAACATATGGTTTTCTGGCTCTGTGACATGACATTTACTTTTGGTGCTATAAAGACACCTTTGATTCTAGAAGTTCTGAGTTAACATTTCACATTGGCCAATCCAGATTATTTCTGATTAATTACTTTCCAAGAATCTACAGATGAAGGCCGGAAGACTGCCCCTATCATTTCTACATATGAGAGAGATACTCAAGATTGCACAGTGGCCATCTTGGGAATCCTATGACATATTTGCCACTCAATCCTATTGGAAGTATTTGATTCGTAAGAACACAAGAAATTAAACTGGAAGGCTTTTCTCCCACATGTCTAAGAATAGAACTTTATGGGATAAAATTTTATCAGTATAATACATCTTCATGTTATGAAATGAAGCATATATATTATCAAAGCATTTCATTCAAAACTTAGTCTGTATAACTCACATTTTTTAAAAGTGTGAGTGATGAGATGAATTATTGCATGACTTGTCTTCTAAAAATAAAATTACCTAGAACAAATTTCCCCTCACATCTATGTGGACTCCAATAGAATATTTTGTAAAGAATTCCTTTGTCCACATAGAATGCCCAACTAGAAAGTCAGGGAGACCTCATTACAAAGGTATTTCATTTGCTTTATTTCACAAGGAAATAACATGAAACAAAGCGAAGTGAAGCCTTCTGTGGCCTTAAATGCACCTGATTTCCCAGTTGTGAAATAGTGATAGTACCAGCCATGCACTGAAGGCATATGATGTAATTTTCATGAAGTATCAAGGTGTAAAAGAGAGCACTGAGAAAATGGTGGGTGTGTGAGTATCTTTGTGTATTTATAATTATCATTTCCACCAGGAAGAATGGCAAGGCTCGTTCTCACTTCATCTAACAACTTCAGTTCATCAGAATGTAGGAGACAGAACTGGAGTCTCCACTCAACTGGGCAGCAGTAGAAAATGTTACTAAGGGAAAAGGTGGGTGGTGTCATCCCCTTGGACAGATGCTTTTGGCTGAGAATACAATAAACTGCTGATTATGGAACATGGCATATCACAGGGGCTGAGGTGAACATTTGTTTTAATTCAGTTGAACTTATCAGATGCTGGTGTTTCAGTGCTGATACCTTTAGAAGCTCCTTATAGTTTGTTTGAACAAAGGGACAGATAAAGGGAAAGCTATTATTACCACAGGCAAAATTAGAAATGAGTTTATATTCACATCTCAGTGCCCTTGATCTATCCTACTGTGTAACTAAGCATGGTCCCTCCTTCTATTGACCTCATACACTCCTGGGACAGGGGTCAAGGCTTCTGGGGTATAGTACCTGCCCCTAAAAGAAGTCCTGGTCAGTATGCTTTTCTAGTGGGATTTGGACAGAATCTAGAAAGATATGCTTGGAGGGGCTACAGAGGCACCAGGGGCCCTTCCACTAAAAACACCAGTGTCAAGCCTATGAGTTTCACTTTAGGTTCAGTGAGCTTCCTGTTTGTCAGAAAGGAAAAAAGGCATTTTCTCCTTTCCCCTCCTCTACTGCTCCCTTAGAAAACCAACCCTCGAAGGAAAGAGAAGGCTGGTCTTCTCCGGAGACGACAACTTTGCATAAGGAGTCAAAGCAGAGGAGTGGCCTGAGAATACATGATATTCACCCGGAAGCTTTTCAAGTATGGTGACATATGTCCCTCACTGCAGAGCAGCTGAGTCCGTCTGGGGAGTGAGCATTGTATTTTCAAGTTCTTCATAATGGCCTGGAATGTGGTGATCGAGGCCATTCTGCACAGACCTGGAGACCCCACAACTATACAAAAACCTACTCAGCCCCTCATTTTGCCTTGAGAAGGCTGGACTCCTACTGCCTGAGGAGGAGACTGGGCTTGCTGCCCACGGGGGACCATGTGGCTGGCGCACAGGTTGCACGCGAGTGGAGTGGCTCCACATGTGGACAAAGGACCACGCATGAGACTGAGGAAACGCGAATGAAAAACCGGCAAAGGAAGCAGAATCGAGAGAAGAAAAACAAAGTGAAGCTACATTTAGTAATTATCTAGAGACTTCTTTTTGTTCTAGGTATTCTTTATACCTTCTCTTCATGTATCACGTGTACCATATATGGGATTCTGAAAGAAAATGTGAACAGGTGGGTGTATGTACAAAACTTACCACTGTGAATCAGTGAATAGCGGTGCAGACATTTAATGATGATAATATTCTATCTTTGTGAATATGGCACTTGCAAATTGAGAATTTTAGAATATTTTGAAAGGGACTTTATATATCACACACACAAATAAAATTTAGGGAAAAGTGCAGTATTTTATCTCTTCCCCTATGACATCCAATACCTAGATAAACGTGAGGTATTTAATGGTGCCTGCTAAGCGTATTTGAAAACAAATCTTAGTTATCCCCAGTAAGTCCAGGCCACCAATTCCTCAGTTCTCCAATCTGAAAATGCTCAGTGGATGGAGGTAAAACCTGTATAAGTTTTTTAAACCACATGATTATATGGAATCATCTTTTTTTTTCCCCAAATGGAACTCATTTTTATGTGAATGATGGAAATGTTAAACACAAGTAAAAAGCTTCTGATGTTATTGGGCCAGGTGTATTAAAATAAAATCAAAAAATAGAAACATTAGGTATATACATGACAGCATAAGTAAAACTTGATGTGATATAGCATTTTCCATTCAAAGTTTATAGTAAAAATATTTCGTCAACCAAGTCTCTCATGTGCCTTGCTGCAGTGTCTAGTTAGAGCCTCTTCAGTCACTCATTTTCCTTCATATCCTGTATAAATAGACTTAGACATACAACTTACACCACTTAGAAAATATTGCTGGATCATAAAATAGCGCCTAAAAATGGTGCTGAGTAAACCTAAAATTAATATTTGATCATTAAAACAATGTTCAAATCATCTGAAGCAATAAAGAAAATTATTGTTTTATAAGGCTCTGAGATTAGAATCTTATTCTTGCAAACTACATTGTCAACAAACGTCTGTATATAGGAAATCATGGACGTGAAAAAACTGAACCACCTAAAAATAGTCCTTAAGGCGGAGTAGTCTCTGAGGCTCCGCCCCCTTTCCCGGGAGGTGAGGGCACGGCCCCGCGGCCGCGTGGGTCCGGTCGCTGGGTGCGGCAGCTCTGCATGGCTCACAAGTAACACGGCTACCGGGGAGAGAGCAGCGACGTGCGGCTGCTTCACGTCTGGGGGTTCTGAGCAGTCTCCACGGAAGGAAAATGTTGAACAGTCTCAGATTTTATGGGGGGAGGGTGATCACTGAAATCCAGGAAAGACATTTTTAAGCTTCTGACTTCAGCTGCAAAATCTAACAGGTTGGATTAGTAATTTTTAAATGAATAAGACAAAGCATAGAGAAAATACAAAGAAGTGCCACGGTAGGCTTCTGGTTATTTCACTTTTATAAATGGGTTAAGTTCTGCTGCTATTTGAGATTTATTGAAATGGCCTCTGAACCTTTGAGTCGCACGTCCAAATGTAAACAAGAAGCCAAAGTGTGTGCATTTTGGATAGAACAGGTGTTTCCCTCCCAGAGGGCTGTATTCAGACATCGGTCTGGACAGCAAGATGGCCTGCTGGGGGTCAGGCCAGGCGGCAGAGCCCTACTCCCATGTAGAGGGTGTTTCTTCCTGAGTAAGTCAGCCTCGTTTCGGGAAGCAGGGGCAGTAGATGATCTGAGCACGTGAAAACTGCTGCAACAAATGATTGTTGTTGTTTCTTTTTAATGAGGCAGCTGTCTCTGAGAATGGCTACGAGTCTTCCTGCACTCTAAGGCTGCTGCTGATACTGGCCTTCGGTGGCCGTATAGAAATCATCCAGGACACTCTGTAAGTAATCAAACGTTGGCCTCTCTTCTGCCTTTTCTTTCCAGCACATTTTCATGATGTCATAGAGCTCATCTGGACAGTTCTCCATGCGCGGCATCCTGTAGCCCTGAGACAGCGCGGTCATCACATCTGCATTAGTTCTCCCTGAAGCAAAAACAAACCGACAGACAACTCAATACCATTCAAAAACCTGACTGAGGAGTAAGCACTGCAGTGGTCTTTTTCTACCCACATGCTGCATCCACCACTGAAGTAAGCTTCTCTAAAGGCTGGCATGGGCTGATCTGTCCCCTGCAAATTCCTGTGAGATCCTAGCCTCCAGTACCTCATAATGTGACTGTATTTAGAGATAAGGCCTTTAAAGAGGTCAAGTTAAAAATAAAACTTTTGGGTTGGGCCCAACCCAATAGAACTGGTATCCTTATAAGAAGACATCAAGACAGGGCGACACCGGGGATACATGTGCACAGAGGAAAGGCCATGTGAGGACGCAGTGAGAAGACAGCCGTCTATAAGCCAAGGAGCGAGGCCTCAGAAGAAACCAAACCCCCCAACACTCTGATCTCCGACTCCTGGCCTACGAAAAGGAGAACGTAAGTTTCTGTTGTTGGGGCCACTCAGTCTGTGGCATTTTGTTATGGCGGCACTAGAAAACTGTTATGGAGGCTAAGAATATTTCTGTAAGTAACTAAATAATGTAAAGTTTAGTGCAAAGGGGATCAAGACAGTATTTAGTTTGTTGAAGGGTAAACAGGTAAATGTGGTTAAGTACAAGACAAAGCAAGTTCTCTTTCATGACAAAACAATATTGGATCTGACTGACCTTTTGAATGAACTACTCAAGCCCAGTCCTAACCCTTAACCTCAATTTCATAGTATTTCAGCTTCTACCAGTAATACATCTACCAAGAAAATCATTTGCATGTACTCGTACATTTATCTTATGCCAATATATATATTTTTTAAATCAGCTTTTCATTATAAGTTTACTTAAAGGACTCAGGATCCTTAAATCAACTAGACCAATTGATGATGTCCCAATCATTAAGTTGTCCCAGTGTTAGGCACAGGCCAGAGTCAAAGCTCACAGACTCTGGAATGTGTGTATTCTCAACACTTATGAGGGAACTAGGGTTTTTATCATTCCTACTGAGCTCCATGAGAGGACTATGGATGATGGCCTTTAATATGGCCTTAGGGTAATTCAGTCACTGAACTTTGATCTTTGCTACTAAATAGCATTAAGGGGGGAAAAAGGTCAGTTAAATAACATTTTCCTCCATTACTAAAATGGGATGAAGAAATGTGCTCATGTAGTTTTAGCAGCATCTACCCACATCTGTATATTTTGCCTATTTTGTGTATACCTTTTTCTGCTGAGATATGAACTCTGAAGAAGAGATGTATTTCATACAGAATATTTTCATGGAGCATTTGTACACGATCTGGCATGTGAGAAACTCCATTCATCACAACCAATTTTCTTTCCATAGCTGTCTCCTTTCCAAAGCCACAGATTTTACCATTAGTGCCACTGGAAAGATTCTAAAAGGTAACTAGAAGCTTTAGGAAAAATGTCTTTTACTAGATTTGGAACAGAACCTTCTTTTTAATTTATTCTCGAAGCAGTCGGTGTTTTTCAAATTACAGGTCACCACCCATTTGGTATCAACATATTCATTTTTTAGGGGGCTACCAGTATTTAAAAAAAATTATAATAGAAAGAGATCAGAATGCACTGGACATAGTAAAAGTAAGTATGGTTTTGTGAAACTTTTGATTTACGTATGGAGTAGATTTCTGTATATTTCTTTTTTGTTGTTGTTAAATTTATTGGGGTGACATTAATTGGTATCAATTACAGTGTTTCCAGGTGTACGATTCTATATTACATTGTCTATACATCGCCTTATGTGGTCATCACCTCTGTATATTTCTTACCATGGGTCATGATCAGTGATCTCTGAACTCTGTCCTTAACTAACCTTACTTCTCTTAAGGACACAGTGACAGAAAGGTCCTGCCTGGATTTAAACCCCTGAAAGATGATGATTATTTCTGTCTTGGAAGCGCCCTTGGTTTTGAAATTAAAAGAGGTGAACAAACTTTATATGTGTTAAGATCTCTTGAAAGTTGTTTACACAGTGAATTAACTTTGCCAAGTCTATTTCTAAAATACCATCTTCAAATATTTGTGTAAGTGAGATGTTCTAACTGGGAGATTTCATTCAATTCTCATTCCTTGAAGCCAAGGGGCTGATTTGCATCACGTTCTTTACTCGGGGTTCTGGTCTCCGTAAATTTTGTGGGCTCAGCATTGTCCTGGCTCTTATAACTAGCCACACTCACTAGGGTAAAGTTCAGAAGAAAGCCCTGTTTTTATTTCTCCACGGGGGTTGTGTGACTGTCTGAGGTCCTGGTGGGAGGACCAATATCCAGGACCATGGAGACAGCAGCTGGACCAGAAACATGGTTAGGAATCTCTTTCACTTCCTTCCTAGAGAACCCCCAATTGCATAAAAAGGCAGAATGTTCCCACAGAAGATAAACCTCCCAAGGCCCCCTGGTTCCACTGCAGACTTTTCTTTCTTGTTCTTGGATGTTCTCCTAATGCTAAAGAACTCTCTCAATGATGCAGATAAAGGCCAGGTATACTCCATCCTGCTTGGGGAATTTTATTTGACAAGAGGAATAAAAAGAAGGAAATCTGACATCTACGATTTTATGCACAAGTCAACCAATAAACAAAATAAGGTTACTAAAAGACAAGTCTTATGGAAGAAAAAAAAGAATGGGAAAGAGACCCCAAATAGACCCTAAGATTAAACCTAACACTTGGTCCATTGGTCTGTTGCTACGTTAAAGACAGCAAATACCCATTGACTGGAAATCTTGAAAGGCAAGCACGTTCATGGTCCATCCTACATTCTTTCAACAAGCACTTACTGAGTACTTACTGTTACGGGGCATGAGCTAGCACTAAGCTCTGACAGATACAAGGACGATGATGACAGACTGGTCCTCAAGTAGGACACAGCCCAGTGGGGGTGATGCCCCAGAGGAGGGAGGAGGGTGGGAGCATCTGAAGTGGGTAGGGATTAGCAGAGACTAAAAGTTGGTGAAGCAGCCCAGAAAGGAGAAAAATGAAGTAAGTGGAGATTAGAAAGGAACCTGGGGTAGGGGATGGGTAGGGGTGGTGGTGGTGGTGAGGGGTGGGGGGAGGGTGGTAATGACAGGAGATAGGAGCCTGGTAGCTCCAGGAACCATGACAGTCTTTAAAGACAATGGTGTGTGTGTGTGTGTG
>PVKE010049927.1:0-11106 GCA_004027555.1 Craseonycteris thonglongyai | reverse complement strand
TTTGTATATTTTTGATATTAGCCCCTTATCAGAGGCATTGTTTGCAAATATTTTCTCCCAGTTGGTTGGTTGCCTCTTTGCTTTGTTGATGGTTTCCTTTGCAGCACAGAAGCTTTTTAGCTTGATAAGGTCCCATTTGTTTATTTGTGCTTTTACTTCCCTTGCCATTGAGGTCAGATTCAGAAAGTCCTCCCTGAATCCCAGGTCTATAAATTTAGTGCCAATGTTTTCTTCTATGCAATTTATTGTTTCCTTTCTTATTTGGAGGTCTTTAATTCATTTTTGAGTTAATTTTGGTATATGGTGAGAGATCGCAGTTCACATTCAGCCTTTTGCATGTGGTTTTCCAATTTTCTCAGAACCATTTACTGAAGAGGCTTTCTTTTCCTCACTGTATATTTTTCGATTCTTTATCAAAAATAATCTGTCCAAAATTTGTGGGTTTATTTCTCGGTTTTCAATTCTCTTCCATTGGTATAGACCCATTTTTATCACGTCTTTATTTCTGAATAATGTCTGAAAATAGACATTTTGCTATTTCCTACCATTAATGATATTAAAATTAACTTCATTATTTCTAAAAAACACTGGCAACTTGTCCATCCTCTGCAACAGTTGCTCGAATGTTAACCATAAAGTTAGCATGTGACCCAGCAATTCCACTCCATAGTATATACCCAAGAGAATTGAAAACATGTCCATTCTGAATATACTAATTACCACTGAATTATACTTTTAAGTGACTAAATTATATGATAAATGAATTATATCTTAATAAAGGTGTGGTGGGGGGAAGTCCTTGTTTCCATAAATTGTATCTTTAATGAGATGCATCTTTTCCAAGTTACCAGTCCTAATGGCCTTTTCTCAATCATCTGCTTGCAAACTTTGATTCTCTAGATGCCCTGCTATCCTTAGTAAACATGCCACTGTAGTATTCTAGCTCTTCGTGACCCCTCTGACCCTTCCCAACACTATCCTCTTACTTACCTCTCAGATAGCCTGACCATAAGCCTATTCTCAAATGTCTCCTTTAGCAATTTCATTCACTGCCAACATTTCAAACTATCCTCTCAATAAATTAGATGATTCCTAACTCTTTATCTTCTGTCTCCTGAGCTCTAGCCACAAGTCTGGATAGCTCAGCCTGGAGCCTCCTCAATTTTAGCCTACCCAAAACAAATACATTTTCCCCCAGAAATCAAGTTCTTTCCACATTATTCCTTATTTTTCTTAATAGGACCATCCTTTTGTAACTCACCTTAAAGTCATCTTGAATTGTACCCAGTTTCCAAATCCTATAGATTTCTGCCTCAAGCATTTAATTTCCTTTCCCTACTGCCTTGACCCTTGTTCAACTCACATACCTATTGGTGTAAATGTTACAAAAACATTTTAACTTTTCTCCCCAAGTCCAGGCTATCATAAAACATCCACCCACAAAAACGCTGCCAACATAAATCTAATAAAAAACAACTCCAATCAAGACAAATAGCATGCCAAAAGACATGAGCAGGCAATACACAAGAGAAAATATAAACTGGATATCCAATATTATGGAAGGAATAGTCAAATAAATACAAACAAAATATGAAATCTTTTTAACTAGAACCGTAACTGCCAATAAACTGACGTAATCGTTTTGAAAAAAGAATCTGTCAGTTATTAAGAGATGTTTAAGTTGTATATACACTATCTTTCCAAAGATACTCCATGCATGAACTAGTCTACACAGACACAAGGAACAATACCATGGAGACCTCTAAGAACTGGGAGACTGAGGGGCAAGGATGAAAGGGAAACTTGATTTTCTCCTAATAAACCTTTTGTATTTCAATTTTTTTTTAAACTGGGTACTACCAACTAAAAATAGAAGATTTAAGTTAGCCATCTCTGAAACCAAGATGAATATAAATTAATTTGATTATCAAGGCCAGAAGAAAAACTCAGAATAAAACATTGTTCTTCTCCAGGGACTTTCATGGCACTGATTTAAGGTCTAAATTTTTACTCCATTTCTCTCAAAGATTGTTTTACTTTCCTACTTCATGTGATGACACTATTTTCTTTTCTTAAACCATGTAGAAAACTACCACATGTCCTGTTAACTCTAGATTTATTTAGTCACTTAGAAGTAGTTGAAGGAGTCTTAGAAGTTGTGGAAGGAAGAAGTTGTGAAATCTGTCCATCTCATAGCAAAAAGCTTTTACAGAAATACAGCCCTTAAGTTATACTTTTGTTGCTCTTAACATGATGACACTGAAAGTTTAATGATTCATTAAATGAGCTCCAAAATATAACTATTCCATCTTTGACCCAGGAATTACATTTCCAAGAACACTTTCCACCAAAATAACTTTAAATACAGAAAATGTTTTATGCCTTTAATGATGTATACACAGGGCAATTTAAAAAACAAAAATCAGGGAGTGAGTCAAATATCCAACATAAAGAAACATTTAACATTACAATAACTTACAAACTTATGGTTGATTGGTTTTCAACAAGGGGCCAAGGCCACTCAATGGGGAAAGGACAGACTTTTATACAAATGGTGCTAGGAAAACTGGATTGCCATGTGCAAAAAAATGAACTTGGATGCCTATTTCACACCATATACAAAAATCAACTACACATATACCAAGACCTAAATGTAACAGCTAAAACTATAAAACTCTTAGAAAAAAACATACAGGTAAATCTTCATGACCTTGAATTTGGCAATGGCTTTAGATATGATACTAAAATCATAAGCTAGCAGATAAATACATAAATAGATTAGATAGGTAGATAAATAATCAATTAAACTTCACCAAAATTTTAATCTTTTATACTTCAAAGGACACCACCATTCAATAAAGTGAAAAGAAACTCCACAAAATGGAGAAAATGCAAAAAAAAAAATTGCAAATCATATGTTAGATAAAGGACTTACCCAGACTACATAAAGATCTCACACAACTGTAAAATAAAATTTAAAAATCTATTTAAAAATGGGCAAAGGAATTGAACTGACATTTCTCCAAAAATATGCAAAGGGCTATAAGCACAGGAAAAGATGCCTAATATTATCTATCAGCCACCAGGGAAATGTAAGATAAAATCACAATGAGATGCCATTTCACAACCAATGGCATGGCTATAATTGAAAAAAAACAGATAAGTGTTAGCGAGGATATGGAGAAATTTGAACCTCTTACTCCTGTCTGTGCAGGCCACTTTGGAAAACACACAGAAGTTCCTCAAAAAGTTAGAGGTACCATATGATCCAGCAATTCCATTCCTAGTTCTATACCCAAGATAACTGAAAACATAAGTCCACATAAAAATTTGTACATGAATGATGTTTGTAGCAAAATTATTCATAATGGTAAAAAAATGGAAACAACCAAATGTCCACCAACTGATGAATAAATAAAATGTGGCATATTCATATAACTATTATTCAGGCATTATGTGTGTGTGTGTGTATTTTACAACATGGATGAACATTGAAAACATTATGCTAAATGAAAGAAGCCAGACAAAACCGGATACATACTACATTATCCCATTTGCATGATATGTCCAGAATAGGAAAATCCAGAGACACAGAAGTAGATTAGAGGTTGCCAGGGTTTGAGAATGCAAAGGGAGTGGAGCTCTAATGGGGAGTGGCTACTAATGGGTACAAGTTTCTTTTGGTAGTGATAAAAAGTGTTCTGGGATTATAGTAGTGATTCATGCACAACTTTGTTACTATACTAAAACGCCAGTGAAATTCACAATTGAAAAGGATGAACTTTGTGATCTAAGAACTATAGCTCAGAAAAAAAAAATCTATCCATATAATGGATGCAATGTACAAAAATTATGCTTTTTAGGGATACAGTCCTCCCTTGGTATCGGGGGAGATTGATTCCAGGACCCCTTCAGATAGCAAAATCAAGGGTTGCTCAAGTCCCTTACAACGTAGCTTTTTTTTTTTTTTTTTTCGATATCCAGTTGGTTGAATCTGCATAAGGAACCCATGGATACGGATAGCTGACAGTAATTATATCTTATACACATACACTATGGTAAGTAGATTAAGAATATGCTATAAAAAATATAAAGAGGTCAAAATGCTAGGTTGGTGTAACAACTATAGATGACCTCTTTTTAAATATTTCTGCATTGCCCAGATATTTTTTAATAAGCACGCACTGCTATTTAGAAGTAGGAGAGAAAGCTTTATTCAAAACAAACAAAAAAGGACATTATTAAACCCCCGAGTGTATAAATATGCATGAGCTTAGTCAAAGATCTCACTCACAAGGCCCCCCCAAATACCTTTCACTCCCTTCCCCTACAGAAGCCAATCAAGTTCAACTGCCTCCTTCCGGAAACATGATACCCTCTATTTCCAGGGCATCTCCAGCTCGTTTTCCACCCTCTACAGCTGCTCCTCCTCTTCATCGGTCCTTTCCTCCTCCTCTTACTCCGCCTGAACAGTAAATGCTAACGTCCTGCGAGACTTTAACCAGGCCCCTGTTACAAAAGGGGCTGATTTGGCCCCAAACGGCCACGCAGGACTAGGGCGCACATCCTCGGGTCTGCGAGTCTCCGACTCAGAGGAACCCGCAGCCTGGGACTGCAAAGTGGGTGAAGGGCCCCGACACACTATCCCTTCCCGGGAAAGGGAAGAAGGCCGCCAAGCTGAAGCCAAGGCTAGGACAGGGGCCGGCGCGGGCCCCACGCGCGACCGAGGGGACCAGAAATGTCTCGAGTGGGCTCCTTCAGCACCGCCCCAGGCAGGGGGCGTCCTGTGCACCGCCCCCTCCCGGCCCTGGAGAGGACGTCCCGGCGAGCGCACAGGGTCCCGACAGAGGAAGCAGCGCCGCAGCGCAGACAGCGTGAGAAACAGGGACACTCACCCGCGTCAGTCCCGAGCCCTCACAGAGCCGGAAGTAGTCACCGGCCCGTTGCCAGGGTGAGGAAGCGGGTGTGACGTCTGTCCTTCTCACTGGTGTTGAGCATGATCACGTGGCAGGAAGCATACGCTCGTGTGCTGCTCTGACTCCACCTTCTGCTACAGAGCTTTTCACCTGGCCGAGGTGATGCCAAGTGGACGCCACCTGGAGCCTCGTTCTGAGCGGCGCAGGCGCGATTGCCTATCCTTCACTCCGCCCCTTAGTGATCCTGCAGAATGACAGTCTCTGATCCGAGGCGTTGGCGGACTAGGAAACGAAATTAAAGTAACGAACGTGTATTGTGGTGTCCCTTAAGAGCTTAATTGTATTCAATTCTTGGAGGCCCCTTACACAGTAGGGAAAAGTAGGGTTCTCCCTGCATTGCCTGTGGGAGATGGGGGCCTGCCTTGCCTTGAGGATAATGGAAGTGTGGGTGGCCTTCTACCTACTAGCATCGAAAACCAAGACTCAGGGGAAGCCGGGATGGTTCAAAGGGTTAAGCACTCACTTTGCAGCTCCTGGGACTGAGGATCACATCCTGGCCCCAACCCATGTGGACCCATATACTGGGGTGGGCTTTCCATGCAGGAGGCCCACAGTTCAGTTCTCGCCCTTGGGTTTGGCCCTGGCTTGAGGGGGCATGCCTCCCAGGCTGAGGCCCCCAGCCCAGTTCCGCCCTGCAGGGCCCCCACCCACCTGTGTGGAACAAAACCATGTAGAAAACTGATAATGTACAACTATGGAGACTGCTCTGGGCCCACCCACTTCTGTCTCTCTGTCTCTGTCTCTGTCTCTGTCAAAAACAAACAAATAAGAAAAATAAATAAATATGAAAAAATAAATAAATAAAACCAAGACCCAGTAACATCAAATAATCCCTTTAACGTTTCCTGGTAACTATTAACAACAATCCTTTAACGTGTAAAACTGCGTTGGGAAGCAGATTGAAAGGAGTAAATCAGTTTTCAAAGTATGGTCCCCAAACCAGCAGCTTCCACATCACCTGGGCTCTTCCTGGAAATTCAGATTCTTAGGCCTCACCTCAGACTTACTAAATCAAAAACTTTGAATTTGGTACCCGATAATATGTTTTAACAAGCCCTCCAAGTGAATCTGAGATATCTAAAATTGGAGGACCACAGAGCTAGAGAGACTTAGTCTTTGGCCTAGTCATTAAGGTAGAATGGAAAGGGTGATGGAAGGAGCTCCTCAGGAGAGAGGAACAACCAAGAATTTGTGCCTCTACCTATCAAGAAAAAAAGTCAGAAATGGCAGTTTTGTGCTAGTACGAGAATGAGACACTGGAACTGATTCCTACTTGGCTTCCTAGGTAAAAAAAAGTATATGTAAATTCTATGGAAACGACTTCTCATCTGCTAGTAATTCCAAAATCATTTTAATGACTTTTGTATTATCTAATGTATTTTTCTGCTAATATTCTCTATGAACAAAAATAAAAGGGTAGAAAACAATATGGAGTTTCCTCGAAGGAAAATAGATCTACCATACAATCCAGCAATTCCACTTCTGGGTATATATGCAAAGGAAATGAAAAAAGGACTTCAGCAAGATATACGCACTACCATTTATCACAGCATTATTCACAGTAGCCAAGACACGGAAACTACCCAAATGTCCATGAGCGAATGAATGAATAAAAAAAAAAAAGAAAGAAAGAAAGTGGTACACACATGCGCAATGAAATATTTTTCAGCCATGAGAAAGGAGGATATCCTTTCATTTGTAACAATATGGATGAACCTTGAGGACACTATGCTAAACGAGGTAAGTCAGACAGGGAAAGACAGTGCTATATATCACTTGTATGAAGAATCAAAAATGCTAACCATGTAAAAAAACATAATAAAATGGTGGTTACCAGGGGATGGAGAGGATAAGAGTGATGGTGTTCATGGATACGAACTTGTAACAAGTCATAAATAAGCCATAGAGAGCTAGTGCTCAGTTACTTCAATATAAACAATAATATTGTACTATAATTATGTAATGTGACAAATGTCACATTCTTTTAATTATATAAATTACTCCCTGTCCTTCCCTTTCTTCTTACACAATTTTTGAAACTTTGAACAAGACTTGCCTCCAATTTCAAGCCCTGATGACAACATATTGCCTTCTGAGCCCTGATAAAGACTAGCAAGGTTATAGAAAGCCCAGTTGCCATCTCTGTTTTTAATTCTTATAGTATGTCTGTCTGTTCCCCCATCTCTGTGAAGTATCTGGCTAGCTATGTCATCATCACTGATTCATAGGGTGATATAAATGTGTTTCCTGAGCAGCAAACTGCCCTAACATTTGTGGTTGTTTAATTTAGTGCCTTTTTTTCCCCCTGTGATCACCTACCTTACCTATTTTAATATGTAGCAATCTCTCACTCTCTTATAAGCTTGTTTTGAAGATTAAATGAAATTTACTAAACCAAACGAGTGTCAGCTTCTCAACAGCCTTTTTCTGACCACACTACTTTATTTTTTCAGCTTTATTGAGGTATACTTAATATACGAGGGCTCTCTGAAAAGTGCGCAGCCATATAATATGAAAAATAGAGGCATTTATGGCTGGAATTTTTCCAAACAACTCTAATACAAAAAAATGCACATATTTAAGGTATACATTTTGCTAAGTTTTCATATATGCATTCACTTTTGATACTGTCCTCACAATCAAGGTAATAAACATATCCATCTCCAAAAGATTTAGTGTGTCCCCTTGTTATTTAAGGATAAAGGGTGAAATAACTTAATGAGATCTACCTTTAGAACAAGTTTTTTTTTTAATCTTTATTTTATTGTTTTTGATAGAGAGAGAGACAGAGAGACAGAGAAATGGGTGAGGGCCCAGAGTACTCTCCATAGTTGTACATCATTAATTTTCAACATAGTTTCATTCCACAGGTGGGTGTGGGGCTGCACAGGGCGAGAACCAGGCAGGGGGCCTCCCACATGGGAAGCTGGCCCCAGTGGGAATCCAACTGGGGTGGGAAGCATATCTCAGTTCAGCATATGGGTTTGCACAGCCAGGGCCGGAACTCAATCCTCGGACGCCAGGGCTGCAAGATGAGTGCTCAGCCTGCTGAAACATCCGACTTCCCTGAGCACAAAGACTTTAAAAGAAAAAAAAATTTTTTTTTCTTTGATGTTTAACAAAAGTGAAGTACCGAGTCATAACTCCACAAAGTGAATATGCTGCATAATCACTCAGACCCAATGAAGGAAGTCATGACCTCTCCTCAGGGTAATCCTGACTCCTAATATTATACATCCATTTTGTCTGTTTTTGAACTTTATGAAAAGGGAATTTTACAGTATGAACTCTGTTATGTCCATCAACCCTCATGCCTTGAAATTAATCCATATTGTATATTTATTCCCATTGCTCTGTGGTATTTCATTGTGTGACTACTTATTTATCCATTCCACTGTTGATGATCATTTGGGTGCTTTTCAGTTGGGCTTCTAAGGGTTGAATTTTGTCCCTAAAAAAGATATGTTGAAATACTAACTGCTGGTACCTGTGAATGTAATCTTATTTAGTAATAGGGTATTTGTAGGTGTAATCCGTTTAAGATGAGGTAATTAGGGTGGGCCCTTAATCCAATATGACTAGTATACCTATATAAAGAAGAAAATTTGGACACCGACACACAAAGAGAGAACACCATGTGATGACAAGGGCAGAGCCTGAAGTGATGCAGCTGCAAAAAAAGGAGTGCCACTGATGGAAAGCCAGCACCAGGAGCCAGCTAGAGGCAGTGAGCTTTCTACCCAGAGTCTCAGAGTAAGGATAGCCCTGTAGACACCTTGATTTTGCATACCTAGCCTCCAGAACTGTGAGAGAATAGAGTTCTCTTGTTTTAAACTACCCAGTTTTGGTACTTTATTATGGCAATCCTAGGAAACTAATACAGGGCTAGTACAAATAACACTTCTATGACCATTTTAGTACATGTCTCTTGCTATACCTAGGTACACCTTTACACTCACAGTTCTCGAGTTGACTGGGCTCAGCTGAGCAGTTTTCATTTGCGGTCTCTCATATAGTTGTTACATGACAGCTGGGGCTAGAGTAGCCTGAAGGCTTCTTCACTCACATGTCTGATGCCTGGACTATGTATTAATAACTGGAAGAATTGGGTAATTGCTGGGCATCTCACTCTCCCTCTGCAGACTCTCCATGTGACTTGGACTTCCTCCCAGCATGGGGGTCACAGTATAGTTGGACCCATTATATGGCAGTTGGGCTTGTTATGGGTTGAATTGTGTCCCCCAAAAGGATATGTTGAAATATGAACCACTGATACCTGTGAATGTGATCTTATTTAGAAATAAGGTCTTTGCAGACGTTGGCTTCCCCCAGCCAAAGCATTCTAAGAAAAAAAAAGGTGGGGGGGAACACTAGCAGTTCTCTTAAATTAGGCACAGAACTAGAAGAGTTCCACTTGCACTATAGAAAGGACAAAGGCCAGTTAGGATTCAGAGGTGTTAGGATTCTTACTGCCTCTTGATGAATGGGATGGTTCAGGCACGTCTGTAAGGAAGGAAAGACCTGGTGGTGGCATTCTTGGAGACAAACTGCCACATTCAGGAAGTGTTCAATAGTTGCATGTGACCATGACCCCCTTTGATTAAGTAAAACAAAAAACAAAAAACTAAATTTGTTAAAAGGACACAATAACTCACAGAAGCAATGGGAAAACTTCCAGGAAAGATAGGATCCAGAGAAGTTCTAGCTTCCTAGCAAGTACCAATTGACAAACTTTTTCAGGTATAACCACGACATGAATCAATATCATCTATTTCTGGTATTTGTGTCTCTCTGATTAAGATTGAAATTCCTGGGTGAAAAAAAAATGCTATGGCATAAATTGGATCATCCTTGAATTCATAATCCCACTGCATAAAACAGGGGAAGGAAACTGGGGAACAGTTCCAGGAGCAGGGGACATGGAAATTATAGGCTGCACAAATAACAGATGCTCACTCTCCAGGATGCTTTGAGTATAACTTTGCCTAAAATAAGAGAATCGGCCAGGGTCTTCCCCACTCTGTATTTTTCTTATTATCTGCCTATGTTATATTGTCTATGTATGTCAATCCAGTGCAGTCTTAGCAAACTTAAAGCACCATTTGTTTAGAATTATGAACCTTATTATTTTATATAGTTTAGAACCAATACATTTCTGCATCCTTTATGATCTTTATAAGGAAGAGTACACTAGATAGTATTTGGAAGAAAAATTAGGTTATCGAGCATGTCTTCCAATGTTTCTCATAAGTGTGAAGATGACATTCAAGGAAAGAAATTTATATATTAAGCTACAAACTTTTCTTCTTCTTCTAAAAAGTTTCGAAGATATGCAAAAGTAAAGAGGACAGTATAATGGCATTCCATATTTTACTCACCCCTTAATCTGGTTAATCTGGGTTTATTCTGGCTGCTCACACTTTGTTAGCAGATGTCGCTGGTATTCCTGACATCTCCTTGGCTGCCCCTGAATTCATCTCTGGCAGGCAGCTTCCTGGTCTTTCTGCACTCTGGCCCAGGGCCATTTCCAGGGCTGCAGGAGCTTGCTCAGCCTTAATACCCAAGAAGCACAGCCTGCAAGCACGTGGGCACTAATACAACCCAGTGGCAACCCACAATCAAAGAAGGATTTAAATGCTCCAGACTTCTGTCCTCTGGCCATTTCTGAAAGATATTTTATAAACTTGTCAGTGTTCTCAAAGTTTGGAGTCATGGGTTGCCTGCAGCAGCAATTGATGAAGCTTCCTTACATGGGATTTTCCTTCCTCCATGCCTTATCCTGCCTAGTGCCTCACTTCTGGTGCCTATAACGCACCTAAATTCCTGTCTCAGGGTATGTACTCTGGGCAATCCCAACTAAGATTGGCATTCTTCATCCAGTCATATTTTTTGGTTACCATCAAAATCTAATATTCATTTATATGAAACTCATTTTGCAGACAAGACTCAAGGTATTTTTCAAGATGCTGACAAATGTGGCTAACAGCTATAGAGAAATTAGGAGCAGCATAATTCTCCTCTTCTACAAAAATTGAGAGTAATATGCTCTCCCTGTATTCTTATGTAGTTGGGAAGGAAGGAAGGAAGGAAGGAAGGAAGGAAGGAAGGAAGGAAGGAAGGAAGGAAGGAA
>PVKE010049926.1:0-11095 GCA_004027555.1 Craseonycteris thonglongyai | reverse complement strand
GAATTCTGTTTCACTTAGATTTGATTCCAAGTGTGCAAGGTCCTTTACTAAAGACTGCCCCTGATCTTCTGGAGGGGCTTTGGATTCTGAGGTGTGCATTGTGTTTGATGTGGTTCTTTTTGCTTTACGCATGAGTCTGTTTTCCCTCTGGGGGTTTGCCTATCAGATGGGCTTCTCTTTATTTTTTCTTTTGGGTTCAGTTGTGGGAGGAGATTTTGGGAGAGGGTTGGGGGAAGCAGACAGCTTCTGTGTCCTGGGGCACTTCAGGTTGCTGTCTTAGCTGTTAGATAGCAGGGTAGTAAAGGTGTGGCCAGTGGTGGGGGCATGTGAGTAGGAGCTAGGGTGGGCCTGAGACACAATAGCAGATTCCTCTTTCAGCAGGGGGGCTGGTGGTTCAGTGGGGGTGGGGCGCAGGACCTCTGGTCTTTCCTCCTTTTGGCTGCCCCTCCTTCAATCGGATCTGTAAGCCATGCCCGCAGGGCAGCACTTGGATGGGCTGGGGCTTGGCAGAGGCCCGGGTCGGCCGCACAGTCCCGCACACAGGCAATGACACCGTGGAGACCCGGCAGGCAGCCCAGTTGCGCGTGCGGTCCGCAACGCCCCAGAGGCCCGGTGGGCGGGACGTCAAAAGCCCAGTTGCACGCTGGCAGCGGTGCCGTGGAGGCCCGGTGGGCGGGGCGCCGAACGCCCTGTGCGCACAGGTCGTAGCTCGGGTGGCAGCCGCTCTACGCTCCCGGCTCTGTTGAGACCACCGGATTCACTCCAAGCACGTCCAATGCAGCTATGCCCACTCAAGCCCCAGCCCTCACTCCAAGAGCCCTGTCCTCAGAAGGCGCTCCCTCACAGTCAATCTCCTCCGTAAATCAGGGGTGCTGAGCTGCTGCGGGCTGGTGCCCTGCTCTCACCCCGCCCGCTGGGAAGTGCCGCCGCCCTGCTCCACAGTCCCTGTTCCACTTTAGGCTCTGTGATCTGATTAGGGCACTGCGTGCTGTCCCTTGAGTTCAGATGTTAAATTGTCCACAGTCTTGTGGGGCTTCCACGCTCCCTAGGTCTCGGCTTCCAGCCCGCCCTCAATCCAGCTCCACTTTGACCGTAGTCCCCCAGTCCCCCTTTGTTTTTGCCAGCCCCGCACTGTGCTCCGAGTCTCTGTCCGCGAACCGCTGCTTCCCTTTCCCTCTCCCGCTCTCCCCTTGTTTCTCTAACCTTTGGGTGTTGTTCTGCGTTGTGTGGTTCTCTTAGTTGAGGTTGCTTCTCAGGGTTTCCCCTGTGGATTCCCCTCTGTTCACAAGGCCCTTCCTAGGCAGTTATCGGCGTTCTCCTCTCATGCCGCCATCTTGGATCCTTCTCCTGTTTAGTACCTTTATTTTTTAAATACTTAAATAACTAATGCTTTTTTTTTTTTATTGCATAGGATGTGTTACTGAAGACAATAGTATTTACTATGATAAAAGAAATTTTATTTGCATTAGTAATAAGACCTTAAATAGTCACTTTGCATATTGTGTATTTTTTTAAATTTTATATTGAAACACTTTAAAAGTTTTAAATATGACTTACAATAATTATAGATCACAACAAGCTCCCTATAGAAACAATAACAATAAGATCTATCATTTTTAAAAAGTCACTGCAGAACAGATTAATACTAAATAAATGCTATTTTTTGTGATGCTATTATTTTCAGAATTAACCTCGTTTAACAATGCAGTACTTGAAATGTGTCATGAAATGTATGTAGTGTTTAGGCTTATTTTTTTTCAAGTTTCAGTTATAGCCATCGTTGGAAAGCTTTTAAAAGTAACTGTAAAAATATATCTATTGATTATTATTCCTATACCTCAATCACTTTTATCTACCTGGTCCTTTGAGGCCTTGAAGGCAGTTAATTTCAAACAATTTATAGTCAGACCTTATTGCACTGTGTTTGACAACTTTCAGCTCAGAATGTTTCTCAGAGGCATCGAAACACCTAAAAAAAAAAACCCAAGGAGCCAAAGCAGGTAATTTGAACTTGTCCTTTTAACTTTCCATTCCTTAGTAAGATATTTACGCTTTCGCTGCTCTACTTTATTGCCTTACGCAAAGCGGTTTCAGAGATATCCTCAAGTAAATAAGAAATGAAATTTGGTTATGTTGAAAAAAATTTTTGAAGGTGACTGTGGCTCCATCCAGCAAATAAAATACAAGTGTTTTATCATAAACTGCATTGCCACACATGCCTGTACTACAGTAAAATACACAGAGAGGCGAAAAATGCGAATGAAAACCAAGATGAGACATACTCATCATACGCATAGCAGCAATAGCAATTCATGACAAGACATTATCATCACACGCAGCAAAAGGGTTATTGAACCTAATCCATAAAGTGAACTTTGTGGTCAAGACCAATATTAATTTAAATGGGTTATATGTATAATTTTTCTCCACTTTACATTGCTTTATTAACTTGGTTTCTTATTGATAACTCTTTTGTCTGAAGCCACAGATTAATTTATTTATTAACAAATCTAGTGATAATTCTAGGAGGTATATCCACCCCTCTGAAGACATGACATTTTACAGATAACTTATGTCACTGAGAGTGGAAAGAGAAGTCCAAAGTGGGAAGGAGAGACAGAAAAAAAAAGTCTGATGTAATCTCAGTGGTGAGCAAAGAACATATCTCAAAATATTTTAGCTATTAATCAGCTAATATAAAAATATTGAAAAGTGCTTTTTTCTAAATATACTCAAAATTACTTAAATATTCTAGAAATGACTCCAGAGAATCTTTTTGATGAACAGATACAGACATTGATCCACAAAAGATTAAGTGATCTGCTAAATACACTCCACTGGTTAAAATCAGATAAGGCCAAGAGGCAAGTTCTCTTATATCTACATCAGGGATAGCCAATCTTTTGGCTTCCCTGTGCCACATTGGAAGAAAAATAGTCTTGGATCACACATAAAATGCATTGACCACTAACGATAGCTCATGAGCTAACAAATAAAAATTGCAAAAAACAACTCAGTGTTTTAAGAAAGTTTACAAATTTGTTTTGGGCCACATTCAAAGCCGTCCTGGGCCACATTCTTTCCATGGGCTGCAAATTGGACAAGCTTGATCTCTATAGTCCTAGATTTATGCTGATTTACCCCTAAACTTAGCAAATTAAATAATACATCCTGCAAAATATCGAAGCCGTGACTTAACCTTGATGAAAGAATAGACTACAGAATAATTATTTTTTATACTACATTTCTCTATGTTGTTCATTATATCATAGAACTTATAAAAATATAAAGCTTACTAAAGTTATGTTTATTTTTATCTGTAATTAAATAGAATGTAGTAATTACTCTGATAATTAACTACCTGTTAATCTGAACTAATCAAAATCTAAATTAATCACTGAGTGGATCCCCTAAAAATTCATCCCCTTCTTAAACTTAATTGTATTGAAAACAAGAAGGAAACACTTCAATACTTTAATACTTGTTTTAAAGGAATAATATTATAATTCTCCAAATTTTTTTTTTTATTATTAACTTCAGGTATACAAAACAAAATAATGATTAGACATTTACACATCTCACTAAGTGACAACCCCAAAAAGTCCACTATTCATCTGATATCATACATAGCTATTGCAATACCTTGACCATATTTCCTAAACTGTATTTATATCCTGTGACTATACATATATCTTTAATTATAGTTGACATTCAATATTTTTTTATATTAGTTTCAGGTGTATAGTGTAGTGGTTAAGCATTTATATAATTTATGAAGCCATCTTTCTGATAAGCCTAGTGCCCATCTGACACTATACTCGTACATAGTTTTTACATGGTTGACTATATTCCCCATACTGTATTTCACATCTCCTTAACTATTTTGTGACTACCAATTTGTACTTCCTCATCTTTTCACCTTTCTCACCCATCTGCCAACCCCATCCTATCTAGCAACCATTTATTATCTATGTCTGTGTGTCTATTTCTGTCTTGTATGTTTGCTTATTCTGTTCTTTAGCTCCCATATATAATTAAGATCATATGGCATTTATCTTTCTCAGTTTGACTTATTTTACTTAGCATAATATACTCCAAGTTCATCCATGTTGGTTCAAATGGTAAGATTTAACTTTTTTTTATGGCAGAGTAATACTCCATTGTATAAATGTAGCACAATTTCTTTATCTAGCTGTCTATTTATTGATGGGAATTTTGGTTGCTTCCATATTTTGACTATTGTGAATAACACTGCAATAAACATAGTGAACAACAAAATTATAATTTACATGTATACTAAGAATTTACTGATTCTATAAAAAATTATTACAGTGTTCCCTCGCCACTTCGCGCTTCATGGTTTGCAGCTTCAGTGCTTCGCGGGTTTTCCCAAAATACTCATCAAAAAATAAAAATGAAAAAATACAACCATGTCGGCAGCCACATGGCGGAAAGGAGCGTTGTTTCATGTTGATGCGCGAGAGAGAAGGATCCCTGCATGTCAAAGAGATGAGGTGACTCAGAGCACATCCCACGGGCTCTCATAAAGGCGCGTGATGGGTTTCTGGTGCGACATCGACCAATGAGAAAATTCCTAGGGGCAAATCCTACTTCGCGGGTTTTCAGCTTTCGCGGAAGGTTCTGGTCCCCATTAACCGCGAAAAACGAGGGATCACTGTAATATGAAATAAACAGCTTTAATTTGCTTACATAAAATGGACTTTTTATTGGTAAATAGTAAGCAAACTTGCAGAAGTAACAAAGTATAGGAAGAATGTTGATGCGTCTGGACACTAGGAACCAATGGAACTAGGGGCTGTCTGCTTCTTCCCAATCTTTAGCTTTGTTCTTATCTCTTTTGATCAATTTTCAGTATGAGGCCAAAATATCAGTGCCCACAGCCAATGCGTATTGCATTTTATGGTTTTAAAAGATACTATAAGACTAGCATAAAACACTGAGCATCAAGTCCAAACATTCCAGAGGTGCTCTGGGAGTCTTGCCTGTGGGTCAGGTGAGTCGCCTTAGAACAAAGCATCACATCTGGGAGCTGAAGCTGGAAAGGGGTTGTGATTTGAGGTGTATCTTTTATCTGTATCAGATCAGAGAGATGAAAGAATATGTAGTAAGATAAGTTATACTAGTAGAATGACTTTAATTAAATCAAACGCAAACACCATTTTAAAAGTTATTGAGGTGCAAATTTCTGACTACTACCAAACTAATTAATATAAACATTATAAATAATCAGAATAAAAATTATAACTTCAGAAATGGTTTGACTTGAGAAAAAATGTATATGCATTTGATTAAAATGAATTACTTTAAAACAGAACTTTAAGCCTCAAATTTCGTTTGCTAGTATTCTTTTCTGTTCTGTTTATTTTTTATAGTTTGTTTCTACCTTCTTAGTGCAACTTGTTTCTTTTGATACAAAAGGATTTCTAGTGCTTAGCTTTGAAAGTTGTTGCTGAGAAAAGAATCTCAGAGAGATAAGAAGAGGAAAACTTTTCTTTTCCTGACAGATGGTGAAAAACAAAAGCACATTTTTCTTTTAAATAAACCTTGTCCCAATAAAGTGGTGAACTGAAAACATTCACAAAATCATTAGTCTTACTCTTATCTGATGTGCAGACTTTTGTGAAATGGATAATTTGTTTGTTGTTGCTGTTCATGTTGTTAAAATTTTGTTTTAGGAGTTGTTATTCATCCAAAGGAGTCTTTTTTTAGACCCTTATTTTATTTCATGTAGTAATATTTTCTTATTGATCGTAAACTCAGGAACAATATGTAAGTTGACAATTTAGTTGTGGGAACTCCTTGTTAAATTTTTCTTCTTTGATATATGCATTAAGATTAATGATCCCCTAGACATTGTGTTCAAACTCTTATTTTTCTCTATTTCTACAGAGCTGTAATCAATATTGTCTTTGTCATGAATTATTCTCTCCTGATATCTTACAAATCCACAACTTCAGCATTGCTATATATATATATATATATATATATATATATATATATATATATATATTATACGTTACTTCTTAGAATATTGCCACTATCATTCTTCTATAAATGCTCAAAAGTGTAGTCATCCAAGGGCTGTTACGAACTTTTTCTATTTTCTTTTCAATAGCTGATTTTAGAGAATAAGCTTTCCTTTTGTATAAAACATATGTAAATGCTAGATCTTAATGAAATAAGTAAACAAAAGCTAAAAATTTTGTATATTAAATAAAAATGTAAGAATGGATTAAGAAAAATAAACATTAATACACATATTAAAATTCATACACTGTTTTAAAAATTACTATTTTACCATTCAAATTACCACTGCAACATTATTTGTCATTAACCATTTTGAGGTTTATTTCATAAAGTAATAATTTTTGTGATAAAAGAAATTTTTCCAGACTTAGAAAGAAAAATGTATTATCTTAAAAAAAAAAACTCAATTAAAGAAGCAAACAAAATAGGGGAGGCTGGGATGGCTCAGTGGGTTAAGCGCTCACTTTGCAGCGACAGGGACCGAGGATCGAAGGCCCGGCCTGTGTGGACCCATGCGCTGAACTGGGGAGCTCCCCAAGTTCAGTTCTCTCTCTGTCTCTGTATCTCTCTCTCTCTTTCTCTCTCTCTCTCTCTCTCTCTCTCTCTCTCTCTGTCAAAAACAATAATAAAAAAAAATTATTTAAAAAAAAAAAGCAAACAAAATAAAAAACACCTTTGCATTCTATATATTGTTTTAAAATTTTCTCATTTAGTTCTGAGGAATGACGATGTGATAATCGGTCCCTTACTAATATTAATATAAATAAGTACTAGTTTTTAAAACAAATTATTTTTTTATTTTTGTAGCTCAGATGAAGTCTAATCATCATTTTGAAATAGTATTTTAGTTCGTAAAATCATATTAAAATTTGGTTTAAGTAATACAGTATTTTTCAAAACCCAAGAACAAATGTACATTCTAATAAATATATGTAGTTTATTCATTTTAATTTTCATTAAATTTATGGGAGTGACATTACTTTCTAAGATTACATAGGTTACAAGCGTACAATTCTATCATACATCGTCTATGTTTTGTATTGAGTTTTTACCACCCAGAGTCAGTTCTCCTTCCATCACAATATATTTGACCCTTTTTACCTTCTACCACCGTACCTTCCTTCTTACCATCTGATAATCACTAAACTATCGTCTGTGTCATTAAATTTTTGTTTTTTTATTTGACTTATTCATTTATTGCTTTTAGTTTTAGGTCCCATGTATAAGTGAAATCATGTGTTTTTCAACCTTTTCAGAATTTCTTTTTTTTTTTTTCTTAATACGATAATGTCAAGATCCATCCATATTGTTGTAAGTGGCAGTATTTCAAATCTTCTCTTATGGCTGAATTAATCTTGCATACTCCAAAAATAAGCCCACATATACATAGGCAGATAATTTTGATAAATGAGTCAAAAACATACTATAAAAAACAGAAATCCTTTTTAATAAATGGTGCTGGGAAAATTAAAAAGCCACAAGCAAAAGAATTAATCTGAAGTGCGAACTGTCACTGTATACCAAAATAAACTCAAAATGAATAAAAAACCTCCACATAAGACCGGAAACAGTAAAGTACATAGAAGAAAACATTGGTACTAAACTTATCAACCTTGAGTTCAGAGAAGACTTTATGAAGTTGACCTCAAAGGCAAGGGAAGTAAAAGCAAAAAATAGATGAATGAGACTATATCAAACTAAAAAGCTTCTATAAAGTTAAAAAAAACAAAAAACAAACCTAAAAACATTAACAAAACAAAGAGGCAATCAACCAAATGGGAGAAGATATTGGCAAACAACACCTCTGATAGGGGGATAATATACCAAATATATAGAGAACTCATACAATTCAATAATAAAAACAAACATTCCAATTTAAAAATGGGGAGAAGACCTGAACAAACACTTCTCCCGAGAAGACATACAAATGACCAACTGGTATATAAAAAAGTATTCAACTTCACTAGCTATTAAGGAAGTATAAATCAAAACCACAGTTAGGTATCACCTCACACCTGTTACAATGACCATCATCAGCAAGACAAACAATAACAAGTGTTCAAGAGGCTGTGAAGAAAAATTAACCCTTATATTGTTGGGAATGTGAATTAGTACAGTCACTATGGAAAACATAGAAGTCCCTCAAAAAATTAAGAATATATTTACCATATGACCCAGCAATTCCTCTCTGGGTATATACCCCCCAAAATCTAAAAACATTTATCCATAAGGAGATTTGTACCTCTGTGTTCATTGCAGCATTATTCACTGTGGCCAAGACACAGAAATGACCAAAGTTTCCTATGATAAATGATTGGATAAAGAAGTTGTGGTACATAAACCCAATGGAATATTACTCAACTATAAGAAAAGATTAAATCCTGCCATTTATGACAACATGAATGGATTCTGAGATTATCATACTAAGCACACAAAAAAAAATGTCAAGAAACACGTGATTTCATTCATATTTAGGATATAAAACTGAAAGCAACAAACGAACAAGACAAAGAAAGAAACAAAAATTCATAGGCACAGATAACAGCTTAATGGTTACCAGTGTGTAAGGGGACGAGGGGAGTAGACAAGTGCAGAGAGGTCAAATATATGGTGTTGGAAGGAGAACTGACTGGGTGGTGAGCACACAATGCAATACATAGATTATGTATTATAGAACTGTACACTTGAAACCTATATAATTTTACTAACCAATGTCACCACACTAAATTTAATTTAAAAAATGAATAAACTGGATGACTTATTAAAACTTTAAAAAATTTAGCTTTACTTACTTAAAGCTATTAACTTGAACATATGTAGAAAAAATTAGAAGTTCAACAGTAGAAAATTCCACACAAAATGTGACATGGCACAGCATTTTGGAATAGACAAATTATTTTAAACCATAGCTGAAATTATATAGTGATCAATATATGTCTATATTTGTATCTATATTTATGTTCATTTCTATATGTATGTCTATGTCTATAGATAATCTATCCAGTTTTCAAAACTGTTTTTTCTAATTACTTAACGTTTCTGTATCACTAATTCCTCATTTGTAAAATGGTGATAATACTTTCATGTGAGAATTAATTCAGTTAATACATCTAAATCTAAAACATTTACAATAGTGCCTGGCATATAGTAAATAATCACTAAATAAAGGTTTATTGTTATAATTATTATTTATCAGATGGTCAATAGTGAAGTTACAGTTTCTCAACTCAGCATTATGATTCATTATGTATCAACATTTCAGCCTTCTTCAAATTGTGCTTTACATGTGGGAAAGAAATGGAATTTCCTTCTTCAAGTTCGGTGACTTTTGATAGCAAAGGAAACAGCATGGATTATCACACAGGAAAATGCAGCACAACCTGACAATTTGGCATGCCTTGTTGCATTTTGTCAATTGCATCTAATGAAGGAGAATATGATAATGTGGAAGACATTTCATGCCTTGTAAGCATCTGAAAGTGGATTTTAAAGGGAAGCCTGTATGTGAAATCAAAGACAGTCATTTGAATCAGTAACCACTCAGTGAGCCATTCTATGCTGAAAAATGATTTTTGGAGAAGGCTGTGCTACGACTAATATAGAGTAAATGTGCTACGACTAATATAGAGTAAATGTGATAATGAATTCTGTTTTATTACATGTTTTTTTTAAAAAAAGGTGTTAACATCTTATCATGAGAAGGAGTGGCTCTTTATGTTTGCCAGTGCTGATAGCAACTTGGTGGTCATATTAGCTAAACATACTACATTATAAAAGTAATTGTGATCTCTGGATAAGCCTTAGTTTATTTATTCACTTATTTTTTTGAAACTTAAAACAAACGGCTTTATTGAAATGTAATTTATAGTTATGAAATGTATCAATTTAATGTATATAATTCAGTGAATTTTAGAAGTATGCAATAATAACATAATGTGATTTTGGAATATTTTCATTTTTCCAGAAAGAAATCACATATCCGTTACCACTCATTTTGCAAACCCTGCCCTGTATCTTTTGAGATAATTATGTCATTTGTGTCCCTTATTTTATTAGTAAGATGCCTTAGTTTAAACTAGGGGTATACAATCATTTGGCTTCCCTGGGCCACACATAAAATACACTAATACTAATGATAGCTGATGACCTAAAAAAAAAAAATCACAAAAAATCTTGTAATGTTTCAAGAAATTTTACAATTTTGTATCGGGCCACATTCAGAGCTGTCTTGGGCTGCATACGGCCCATGGGCCCTGAATTAGAAAAACTTACTTTAAATGATATGTAGACTTGAACCAATGTTGCATTACTGGGATTATCCCAGGTGGTTATCATATATAATCCTTTTTTATGTATTGTTGATCTGTTTGCTAGTATTTTGTTGAGTTTTGTGTCTATGTTCATAAGGGCTATTTTTCTATAGTTCTTTTTTGTTATAATGCCTTTATCTGATTTTGGTATTACAGCAATCCTGGCCTCATAGAATAAGTTGGAAGTGTTCCCTCTTCTATATTTTGGTAATTTTTGAAGGATTTGTGGGGGTTTTGGGGTGTTTTTTTTTGGTTTTTTTTAATGTTTTGTAGAATTCATCTGTGAAGCCATTTAGTCCTACATTTATTTTTGTGGGAAATCGCTAAATATGGATTAATTCATTTTACTTGTTTGTAGGTCTGTTCAGATTGTATCTTCTTGACTCAGTTTCAGTAGCTTGTATATTCCTAGGAATTTGTTCATTTCATGTGTGTTGTCTACTGTGTTAATATGTAGTTGTTTATTATTTTCTTAGGCTCCTTTTTATTTTTGCAAAATTGGTAGTAATGTCTCCTTTTTAATTCCTGAATTTAGAAATTTGAGCTTTCTTTCTGATTCTCTTAATCAGTCTACCCCAAATTTTGTCAACTATGTCAGTCTTTTCAAAGAACCCATTTCTAGTTTTGTGGCTTATCTTTATTTATTTTTATCTTCTTTATTTTGTTTATTTACTCACAAATATTTCTTTCCTTTGATCTGCTTGCTTTGTGTTTAGCTTGTTTTGTTTTGTTTTTTC
>PVKE010049925.1:0-11099 GCA_004027555.1 Craseonycteris thonglongyai | reverse complement strand
GTCTCTGTCTCTGTCTCTCTCTCTATCTGTCAAAAAGTAAAATAGAAATAAATATGTACTGAAGACAAAAAGATAATTTCTCTCTATAAATGTGAAAAGATAATAAAAAAAAAAAAAAAAAAAAAAAAAAAAAAAAAAAAAAAAAAAAAAAAAAAAAAAAAAAAAAAAAAAAAAAAAAAAAAAAAAAAAAAAAAAAAAAAAAAAAAAAAAGAAAAGAAAAGAAAAGGCTCAGCCCGGTGCTCCTGCAGGGAGGCCCACAGTTAACAACAAATCCCAAAGCACATGTCCAGAACTTCTGGTCAGCTTTGCACTGACTTAAGAGCCAACAGCACAAAATGCCTGGCTATCTGAAGAAAACCTGGGGCAGGAGCGCCACATTGGATGAGGAAGAATTGTCTTGGGCCACACATAAAATACAATCCACTCATGATAGCTGATGAGCTGGGGGAAAAAAGTTGTAAAAAAAATCTCGTAATGTTTGAAGAAAGTTTACGAATTTGTGTTGAGCTGCATTCAAAGCTGTCCTAGGCCGCGTGTGGTCTGCAGGCTGCTGGTTGGACAAGCTTGGCCTAGGGAGGAGAGGGAGTCTCAAACAAAGACATAGGAAACAGAAATGCGCAGGAAACAAGAAACTGCAAGAAGAGAAAAACTCAAGAAAAGACACTGTCATGAATCAAGTCAGAAAAGTAAAAAAAAATTGTATTCATGATATATGAATAGCATTGTATAAAAGAGGAACATGAAGAAATAAATTACATAAATCAAATACACAAAATAAATATATAAAATATGTATGAAATATAAATATATGCAATGTAAATGGAAAAATGAATAGAAAAAATAAGAAGAAACAAGAAAATAAGAGTTTCAGAAAAATAAAAAAGACAGGACTACATCAAAAATGCAAGAAAATTTCCACAATGGAAGAATATGATTTTTATGACTAAGAGGCCTACTGGGTGCTGGTAAAAGAGATGACAAACCCACACAGGAAAGGACATTGAGATTCCAGAATACTGTGGGTAAAGAGAAGACTAGAAACGTTTTCAGAAAGGAGGAAAAACAGATTCCTTAATTAAAAAAGCATGACAAACATAAATGGCTGAAGATTTCTCTAGAGCAACACAGAAAACTCATAGATAATTGGGAAAAAAAATACCTTCAAAATCTGAGTAACATTTATTTACAATGTAGAAATCAATATCTAGTTAAACTATCAATAAAGTGAGAGGCTAGACTAATGTCTAGATAGCTTGTGGCAGATCTAGAGAAAAATATGACTAGATTTAGGGCACGGAATGCTCTGGAAGAGATGTATGTGTCCATGGCAGTGAAATTAGAATATTTAATGTAGATGAAGCATCCTATCATTTGATTGTTCTGAGAAGATGTAAACAAACACAGGATATTTGGGGCTGATTTAGTGGTAAGTACTTAGAAAACTTAGCAAGGAAGGATATGAGGGTGGTGTAAAACAGGAAAAGTAATACATAGGCTGTTGCTCAGCTATTAATAGATCCCTACACACATTCTGAACATTGAAAGATATGATATAGCCATGTGGGAAGGTGATAGAGACATGAAAAGTATGAGTGTGTTCAGTGGAGGAGGCTGTGAAAGAGAGTTACATTCTCCTCAACTAACTTAGTGCAAATTTGATTCCAATGCCTGCAACTGAGAAATCAAGAGATGGTTATAATAGGAATATTATGAAGGTAAGAGCAAATAATCAAAAAGAGCCGTAAGATTTTAAACTACCAGCTATCTTTGGCAAGCAGAAAGTGGTTAGCAGGAACTAACGTTTTGTGCAGTTAGCCTTGTATATTTATTTACATTCAAACGAAAACCCTAATGTTTTTATACCACACTCACCGAAATGAATTATTTTGTACAGCGCTGTGTTAAAGCCATCTGATTCACGCATGCGTCTTTAGCTCCTGGGATTGGAAATGAGTAACACGTCCCTGGAATGGGCCATCACGGCCACCAGGTGGCAATAATGAGTTATTTCTGGACCTGCAAAATTTTCCGTACTGAACTGTCTGTCCTTAGAACACCCACCACCCGTGTGACGATGTCAGAGGATTCGGAATTTGGTCACGTCCTAGACAAAATATTTTCCCATCAATTAGGAGAACTTGTGGAAGGCATACTCACGGCGTCTTAGATGTCACGTGTTTGGTTGACATACCAATGCATGATGCACCTGGGATTGAATAAAAAAACACAATAGATTCCAATGGCTGTGGTGAACGTGTGAAATGTAATGAAATGGAGGTCTTAGATGTATGTTTAAAAACTCCCGTAAGGAAAAAGTGTTCCGGAAGGCTAGATTATACAAGGGAACTCGTGGAGGGGGAACTTATACGTGGATTCTGGTTTCAGTTCTGCGGTGACCAGCTGTCATGACTGAGACTCATTTTGCTGTTCTGACAAATTAGATCTTTGTAACAGATAATCTCTAAATACCTGCTCTAATAGTATACGATTCCTTTACTAATTCAAAAAGTTTTTATGATTGTGGAAGATGTGAAAAGTATCAAGAAGGTAGCAGATACCCCAATCATCCCATTGTTAATATTTTCATATATTTCATTTGTCAAACTTCTAGGCCCATATATGTATGTGGATTTTTTTTTTTTAATTACAGCACTCTGTATATTTCATTCCATCATGAAACAGACAAAGCCAGCACATTCCCATTCACAATGTAAGCATGGCAGTGGCCTTTGGTTCCTGCCCAGATTTTCTCTGACCTCTTCATCGCTGACTACCTTTAGCCTCACCTGTCTAGATGTTTTACTCCTCCTCCCTTCTTTACTTTGGAATTCTTTTTCTTTTTCCCCTCTCTCTCCCAAACTGCTAGGGAAACACACGTACATGCACACACATACCAGATGTCTCCTCCACTGATAGAGATAGGTAGTGATTATTTTGTTGTCCTATTATCTGCAAACACATGCACTCAGAGTCAAGGTCTTACTTTCTTCCCCATATGATTTACTCCACACTCTGTCTGGTAAAACCCTTTGTCTCAGATTGAAACTACTGGGGAGCAGATTAATCTTCTGAAAACCCTCCTCCACTCCTTTTGGTAGTTTCTGTACCTGTAGTTGGCTTGAGTCTTGGCTCATCTCTGGTTTTCTATTTTTTCTTCTTGTTGTTGTTGCATTGTGATTGAATCTAATTGCACAAAAGCTTGAAATTACAAGTCCTCTGGATTTCTTTGAGGAAGGGTATGCATGCCTCCATATTCAATTCTGAGCTGTTAAACTGAAACCACATAATGAATTTTACATCATGATGGATCAATTTAGAATTCCCACACAGCACTTCAAATTATATAAAACGGAAGCAATTTTTAAAGCTTTGTGGAAAGTTCTCATGCTAATAACAAAGTCTTTTTTTTATGGGCAACTTTGGATTATAATGTATCAGGTTGCTAAAGTTTAAAACGTTGGTCAATGAATATTAATAGACTTTGAATTGGCTTCTACTCCTAAAAAACAGTAAACCACCACTTAAGTGACAACCAAATTTCCCCTTATTTTAATTTTGTTTTTTATAAAGATCTGTGTAACCAAATGCTTTCCATAGAACAAGAACCATGGTACTAGTGGGTTCAACTATTACACAATTATGCTATTTTATTCAATTAAAAGCACTTTACGAGAAAATATAAGTATGGCTTCCAATAGGGATCTTATACCTGAACTTGATACCAGGCTCGGGTGTTAGTTTTGCAAGGAAAAACAGGCTTTCAGGTTAAGCAACAATTTGTAACCAAACCTTTAATCCCAAGAACTCTCACAAAACATATTACAAATGACAGCATGAAAAAAACTTTTGCAAAGTAACTCAGAAGTTCAGCTCTATGATGTACGGTACCCTTACACTGGCAGGACAATGGTTATCTTGAATAGTCTCAAATTTCCAAATGAAGAATGTTACAAAGAGCTATGTATCCGTATGCATTAATCACAGAAGAAACATATGACTTAAAGCAAGGGAAACTAACTTTGTTGAAACTTCTCAGATCCTATACCACTGGACAACCTCTGCTCCAGTGTGAAGACTAGTTGGATTTTTAAAAAAAACTTCTAATCTAGTTTTAATAGTGCAGTTTTAATTTTTACCTGCTGGGTTGTGTTCACAGTAACTTTTGAAGCTTACATGTTCAACTGCACCTGCAATAGTATATCCCAGCTATGGAAAGTCTTAAGTTCAATTTTTGCCAGTTTCTATATTAAACATCACAATTTAGCTGGGCAGGAGTTATTTATTATCCATCAGTCTATGCAAGACTAAAGTCTGAAGCAAATTCAATTTTGCTTAAGGGAACATTGTAAAGTAACAATTCTTGATATTACAGGCCTCGTATGATTCATTTCAAACCATAGAGAATTACATCTGTGTGTGTCACTGTTCTAAGACAAACAAATGTGAACAGCTAAAACATCTTTAAAATGCACCAAGTTTATGAAGTCTCAAACAAAACTTGAAGTTTCTGTACATACTCCTGTCAAATGAAGTTATTTCCTGTACATCACTCCTCTTGCAAACTGGTCTTCTATTTCCTTTCATATGACCTAGTTCAGCTATGAGACCTAGAGAAGGATCAGGACAGCTTGCGATTTCTCTCCGGAGATAGTGATCTCTCTCTTTTCCTATCTCTAGATAGAGACCTGCTCCAATTGCAGAAGCTTCTTTGTCTCGGAGATCCATGGTGAAGTGGAAGACTCCTCCGATAATCATCTCGAGGACACCGACCCCAAGAGGGAGGTGGGCTACGATTTTGACTTCTCTTTTCACTGTTCGACAGTTCCACTCTCACTTGGCAGCCACACAGTGTTCTCCCGTCTAGCTCTCAGACAGCATAAGCTGCATCTTGGGGATCTTCAAATGCAACAAAAGCTAAACCAGGAGGGTTCCTAGCAACCCACACCCTTCGGAGAGGTCCATAGTAGCCAAAAGCTCATTCCAACTCAGTCTTGTTACTGTTGTTCCCAAGATTCCCTACCTAACCTTTACAATCCAATAAACAGGAATCATGATGCATTTCAAAATTTTGCATTAAAAATCCTGAAGATCAAATCCACACAACCTCGGAAGGGTCTCCCTCTCCCTTCTGCCAGGATCTCTAAGCTGCTGTCATTGACCCAGTGTCCACAAAATGGCCTGGTTTTCTTAAAAGCTTTATTTTTCTGCCTGTTGCCCTTTACTACTGTTCTTCTGGTCCTCAGTCTTTACCCCTTATTACAGTATCATCTCTTCTAATAGTTCAGCCCAGCAATCACATGTCTTAAGTAAAAACAATAGAGCTGACTATGTGGTTCTCATATTTACTGGCAAGATCACATCCTTCCTGCCAAACACCTTTACTTAACCCTGTATTGTGATATTAGTATTGCAATTTACTGCAGAATTTGAATTTACCTTGAATTTTTAACACATTGCTAAATTGTGATGTTTGCATAAACATCTCCTTAGGTACATAGTATTAATACATGTTTTAAAGTTCTTTATATAAGAAAAAATTGTGGAGAATTCATAAGGGGTAAAGCATAGCAAATACTGTATATTAATATTTTCCTATTCTAATTTTTTATTTTATATCTATCTATAGCTATATCTATCTCTATATTTATATATACAGGTATACATATATGTATAAATTTGCCATTAAGCTTTCATATAAAATTCAAGTATTTCTTTATGTTGGAAATTAATATAACAATGAGAAATTATATACACATTACATCTTTCAGGTTCTTTCTTATTATCAACTTAGTATCCAAATTATACATCACTTTCTGGTTTGCATGTGAAGCCTTTCCTATAGCAAACTAATTCATATTTAAACCTGAAATTTCACTTTGTTTCACTCAGAAGAATTTGTACATTTATTTTGCTATTTTATTTATTTACCATTTATTTCTCAAATTTTGAATGGAAACATTTATCCTATGGACTGCAAACCATTTCCATGTGGGAAATATAAGGCAAAGGAGACATTGGTAAATGATATAATTTTGGGTAAAGAGTAGACAACCCTGGGGGCTATAACCTTTAGGTTCATTAGAAGATAAAAGGCAAATTACTAGCCTGTGCACCTGACCCTGTCATTCCCATATTCATGATGGCCTTTAGCAAATAGAAATGCATTTCTATCATGATTCCTCAAAAAGATCTTTCGGTGCCGTTGTCACACGCAGTATGTTTCACTGTATGAAACAGGACGAACCTTCTGTATGTTTCTTAAGTACACTAGATTTGCATTTTAAAGGCTGCAGTGTGTAGAACAGAGCTGAAATAGACAAGAGTGGATGCAAAGTGGCCCAGAAGGCTAGTACAGTGACCAAATCCGAAATGATGTCAACCTAGACTGACGTGATAATGGGGATGAAAAACCCCAATAGAGGCCAGAGATACTAAAACAGAGAAAACTGAGAGGACTTGGTGGGATGAGGAGGAGAAAGATTTCTAGGACAAGCAATCTAGTATAGTGGCAGAGGGTGTGAGCTCTACACAGTTTCATGGTCTAAGCCTGACAGTCCAGGCTCTGTGACCTTGGGAAAGTCACTTCCCTTCTCTAGGTCTCGTGTCTTCCTGTGTGCAATGGGATAATAATAGTATTAACCTCACTGTGTTGTAAAAACTACATGAATTGAACCATTTATTTGATTTTTAACTTAACATAGTGTCTATTACATACTAAGCACACTTTGAGTGTTTGCTATTATCTTACTTCGTTAATCCTAAAGAACTGGTCTTGAGGAAGGAAATAATGAGTTTGGTGTTGAACATTTGGGGATTGGAGGTTATTTTTTGTTTTTTTGTTGGTTTGTTTTTTTGAGAAAAGTGACAGAGAGCGAGAGAGAGAGAGCGAGAGAGAGAGAGAGAGAAGGGGGGAGGGTCCAGAGCAGTCTCCATAGTTGTACGTCATTAGTTGTGACATGGTTTCATTCCACACAGGTGAATGTGGGGCCACACCCAGTAGGAACTGAACCTGGGGCTGCCCTTCACTGCCAAGCCGTCTGAACAGTTACCATTTGTGCCACAGTTCAGCACTTGGGTTTGCACGGGCCGGGTTACCACTGAGCTAGCCTGGCATCCCTTGGGGTTTTATTTAAGACATTTAAATTATGTTGAACAAACAATCCAATATATGCGTTGAAGAGAAGAAGTCTGGGCTAAAGACAAGATTTTGGTGGTCTGGTATATTTATTTTCATTAACACAATGAAAATATATGAGAAACAATGAAAATATATGAGATTCCCTAAGGAGAAATAGTACTGTGAGGAGGGACAAACGCCTATGACAGAGTTTCAAGAAATCCAGTTTTGAGGAAAAATAAAGGAAAATAAACTGGTCAGGGAGACAGAGGAGCGGGCAGAGATGTAGAAGAAACCAGAGGGTCAGGTGTCATGAAAACCCAAAGAAGCATTTCTAGCAGGAAGTAGTGATCCAGTCTTATGGGTGTGGCTGAGAGGTCTAAAAGTTGAGACTGGAGAATACCTCTCGAGTTTAATAATGTGGAGACTACTGATGATCATAGCAAATGCGTTTGGGGTAGATTGAGGAAACAGATTGGAGTGCTTAAAGAAATGAAGCCAGAGTGTACTTAACTCATTGGAGTAGTTCGGCTATGAAAAAGGAGATGCGTTGGGACAGTAGTTTAATTGAGAGGAGGATTAACATGCTTTTTGTTTTCTTTTGCAAAGATGACTTGAAAATTATGAAATGTTGGTAGGAAAATTTTAGTAAAGACTATTGCACAAGGTTTCTGAAAGGGCTTGAGCGATTGGGGTCCAGAAATAAGAAGTTGGAAGGGAGACATTTACTCTATTATGTACGAGGGGAAACCAAAAAGAACCTAGAATTATATTCTGGAGGGCGGGCCCTTGTAGTACAGGCTTCCCCCACTAGGTGAGAGTTCTGGGAACCCATCTGCATCTGTGTAGTAGCTGGTGTGGTTGTGAGAGGCTGCGTTCGAAGGCTTCAGTGAATTTTTTTGGAGACTCTTTCAATGTGTTTTCCCATTTCATGATGGGTGGTTTATACGAGCAACATGTGGCATGACAACACACCTGCCCACACTGTGCCGAGTGTTCCGCAGTTTTTGACCCCCTTCCCCCAAAAAAAGAAAAAAAAAGGCATGACTCCTGTGCCCCACCCTCCCTATTCACCTGATCTGTCCTCAAGTGACTATCTTTTATTTCCCCGGAGGAAACAAAAGTCCTCAAAGGGAAACATTTTGCTGATGTGGAAGAGGTGAAACAAAAAACAAAACAAAACGGCAGAAGCACTCAAAGGCATCAAAATCGATGCATTCAAAAACGGTTCTGAGCAGTGGAAACAGCATCTCAATAGGTATATTGTATCCAATGGAAAGTACTTTGAAGGTGACTGAAGTTTAAATGTGTAAGAATAAATACACACATTTTTATAAATACATTCTGGATTTGGGGGGCCCCCTCATATGTAGAAGAGAAGGAGAAGGCAGGGCAGATACAGGCAGCTTCCAACATTTGACAGACGTTTGGCTGCTGATTTCTATTTTCACTGTGGAGTAGGAGGTGAAGCTCCCCATGAGGAGCAAGAGGGAGTGTTGAAAAAGAGGTGGAAGAGAATAGGGAATGTTTTTTATTTTCTTGTGTAGTCACCTAGAGCAATTCAGTCAGAGACTCACAGTAGGGTCAAGAGGTGGTTAAGGACACAGCGGTCAATGTTTGTGACCGTGAATGTAGGGACCCCAGTCGCCTGTACTTTGTGCATAATTCTCTCCAACAGGATTTGGCTGGTTGGAGGCAGACATGACAGTGAGAATGTAAGTGGTTGGATTCATCCAAAGGCGAAATCTTGTGAACTAACTTCCATTCAAAGAGAGGTTAGGGTTTTGTTAGGAAAGTAATTAATGGTGGTAGTGGATTCCAAAGTGTGTCGTTATCTCCAAACTTCATAGCCAAATCTCCTTACCTAATGGAGTTTTAGCTGCATGTTCACTGCCAATAGGGAAGAGGTACCTGTTTCCCGTGGACTAAATGTAACAAACATAAGGGAGGAAACGTATTTTGGGTCATTTGAAAAGCAGCTTTCCCTCATAGGGCTTCTTGACAGGGCAAAGTGACTTCAACATGAAAGGACGTAGTGTCATTACATGTAGAAACCACAACCATATCCTAAGTAACCAAATGGAAAAGATACATTACCTACATGGAAGGTAATCTGGAACCTAATGTGATTATTTGGGTGATAGGAAACTTCTCATAATCCGTAAAAGCACCCACCAGATGGAGTCATTTGGAATACCCATTGGGCCTAAAGAGTATTAATGTCATATTGTAATTAGACCAGTCAAGGAAGACCCATGCTAATTCTTACCACTCCTCCCCTGATCCCATTCATCAGCAGCCACTCCAAATACAGAGGGTTTTAGAAACTGAGTCTAACCAGTAGGGGAGGATTTGGGGCTGTGAGAGAGGAGAAGCCAAACCCACAAACCTCCTGCGAACTACGGGCTTTTAAGCAGGCCCAATATAGGGGAGAAGGTTTAACTTTCACGTTGGGACTTTTGCTATTAAATGAAGGACTGCGCATTTCAACTACTGAAATGAGGTTGCATTTTTACTAAACGTGATTGAAAGAGTATTTATTAAATAAAGTGACTGGGAAATTTATAGATTCTACCCCAGATTTTACCCTAGGGACAGCAAGAATGAGACCAACAGAGTGTTTGTATGGAACCAGGAGTAAGAGAAGGAATGAAGCTGCCTTTGTCTTTCACCCCAGGCAGTCCCATTCTTAAACAAAAACACATTTGAAATAGTGATTTTTGAAGTGGAAGCATTTCAGGGTATGATGCTGTCCAGGGTAGAACTATCGGAGAGGGTGACTGACATAGAGAAGGTGAAAAAAATAAAACCTATGAGGCCAGGATATTAGAAGGGTTATTTCTGGTGCTGACAGGATTTGGAGTGTGGAAGAATGGTGTGTGCCAGGGTCACATGTCATCTTCAAAGACAGCAGTGGGTGACTAGGAGGTCAGAATATTGTATTCAAAAGAAAAGGTAGAGAAAGAGATACCCGAATTCATGAGCCCTAAAGAAAAATGGATTTATTCTCATGATAGTAAAGAATTAATGTTCAGGAAGAGATAGTAAAAAACAAGGCGGACACCAGCTCCATCTTCTCATGCTGAAGTATATGGTGTTGAGGACATTCCATTTCAGTAGTGGTATCTTCAGGGGGTGGGGGGATAGGTGCATAAGTTAAGGCACCAAAGTAGGGAAACCTAAAAAGAATTATAGAAACTGACTGACCGACCATGCACTACCAATTCAGCAGAAAGATTTGGGAGTGATGGTGAGAAGGAAAAAAAGGAGGGAAGAGTTGGCTCAAGAACAAGAAGCAGAGGAAATGAATGAAACTACGTCCGTATAATAGTCCAGTGGTTTCAAGTGAAATATTTTCATTGTTACATTCCCATTGATGGAAAGATAAATGCTATACCATCAGATTGCCATAACAAAATATCATCGACTGGATGGTTTAAACAACAGGAATTTATGTCTAGAAATCCAAGATCAAAATGTGTTAGGATCTGCAAGGACTTCCTCCTGAGGTTGCAGATGGCTGCCTTCTCTCATTGTTCTCACATGGAGGGGAGAGAGAGAAAAAGAGAGAGGGAACTCTCTGTTGTCTCCTCTTATCAGAGATCTAATCCCATCAAACCAAGCCTTCATCATTAAGATCTAGCCTAACCCTAATTACCTCTCAAAGGCTCTATCTCCAAATACCGTCCCATTGGGGGTTAAGGCTGCAACATATGACTTTTGGGGAAAATATAAATACTCTGCCCATTACTGCTTGTTGTAACCACAAATCAAGCTATTCTCACAGTACATTTTCTTGTTGGGCAGAATGCAGTCACTGAAACCAAATATCGAACCAAGAAGGATCACATGATGTGCAAACTTATGTGCTTGTGCATCGCTTACTCCTCTACCATTGGTGGGCTGACGACCATCACAGGGACCTCCACCAACTTGATCTTTGCCGAGCATTTCAATATGTAAGTAATATGATTGGACCAGT
>PVKE010049924.1:0-11107 GCA_004027555.1 Craseonycteris thonglongyai | reverse complement strand
CCCCCTCCAACCCCATATATCTGGTGCCCACTCCCCCCTCCCCCCACAACTCTCCCTCCCCCCTCCTCCCTCCTCTCCAGGTAAACACCAAACCATTGAGTGTGTCCATAATGCTGGTGCCCTCTCCCACCTCCCTTACTTAATTTTTAAAAAAATTTATTTTTATTGTTTTTGACAGAGAGAAAGAGAGAGATACAGAGACAGAGACAGAGAGAAGTGGGAGGGCCCAGAACAGTCTCCATAGTTGTACATCATCGGTTTTTTCCACATAGTTTCATTCCACAGGTGGGTGCGGAGCTGCACAGGGCAGGAACTGGGCTGGGGTCCCACCCCGGTAAGAACTGAACTGGGGGAGCTCCCAGTTCAGCATATGGGTCTGCACGGGCCAGGACCGGGATTCGATCTTCGGTCCCCGGGGCTGCAAAGTGAGTGCTTAACCCACTGAGCCATCCCGGCTTCCCCTGGATAACTTTATTTAAGCCTCACAATAATCCTACAAATTAGATGCTGTCACCATCCCAATTTGACAGATCAGGAGCCTGAGACCACATCTACTGTGTGTCTGATCTAGGACTCAAACCCAGATCTCTAACTCTGCGGTCCATGCTTCTAAGGAGAGCATACCGGTAGGTACCTGAGGCTGACTCCAGGTTCTAATCCTGGCTGTGTCACCAGGAACAAACCACTTAAACTACAGTGCTTCCGTGTCTTTATCACAAAGAAAAAGTGGTACCAAGCCCTCAAGTGGCTGTGAGGTTCAAATTGGTCTTTTCATGAAAAGCATTTAGCCCAGTATCTGTCACACACTGAGCACTCAAGAGATGAGCCCTGCTTCATGATCCTTGACTCCCAGCCCTTAATGGGTTCACAGCAACATTTTCTAATATCCCCATGGTGTTTCGTTAACACATGGTGAATATTAATACAGAGTAGGCTAGGGCTGCCTATCCTGTATTTCACTACAGTTACACAGGGAGCAAGTTACTATCAAATTCCAACAGAATTGCCTAAATAGCAAGTGTAGGTGCTAAAACCTTTTTGTTTTGTTTTGTTTTGTTTTGTTTTTCTGGAGAAAACAGGAAGTCTTACCAGCTAATGTGGTATCTGTAAATTTTTATGAAATGTTTATTTCAGAATATACTCACTGTTGGAAACTATGAAAAATAGGTCTCAAGAGACAATTTGGTGTTTTTCTATAAAGTTGCTTTAGGCTTGTAATGACAATAAAAATAAGTTGCAATAAAATCAAAGAGGTCAAGACTAAATTTTGTTGTGTTAAGCTGTTAGGACATGTCTTTGAAGAAAATATTTGGAACCAAAGTTACCATACGTAATTTGTTAGTGATGCATCTCCAGTTTTACAGCAGAAACAGAAGCACAAGGATCTCCCAGTGAGCATCATGGCAGTATGCTAATGTAAGGCTATTTCCAGTGTACTGTACTGATCGCAACACTGTGGTATTCTACTCTCACTCAGAGCCTCCAAAGATTCGCATCCCAAGGCACCTGAAGCAAACCTATATCCGCAGAGTTGGAGAAGCTGTCAACCTGGTTATACCTTTCCAGGTAATCATTCTGGGGCTGCTCACTTCCTCTTTCTAGGGCTGGGGTATTTAAGAAGTAGAGGAAGATGCTCAAGTATTTAAGTTCATCATGAGTCGGGATTTCCTCAGAGGGAGAGAGGTAAATAACAGAAGAGATTTGGGGAGTGATAAACAATCTCCTGCTATAAAAGTAGAGAAGTCTAAAAAACTGTCAGAGATTTTCCTTCTGCATGAGATCGAGCCTTGTCTGGAGCTGATGGACTTCGATGGGGCAGTGAGGAAACATCAAGGAGATACCAAAACGAGAACTGCTTGATGATTCTTTCTGATCCTATACATCTGTGAAGCCGATCTTCATGTGAAGTGACCTTCTCGGTGTAACACTCAGGAAAACAATGTTCTTACTTCCCACAATTACCCCAGACCAAACTAAATTCCAATAAGGGGGATAACTGAGATTCATTATCCCAATGCCACTAACTGAAATATGTGAACATTGCTAAATCATTGCTCCTGTAAAAGAATCTGTTATTTACAAGGTTAACCAGGCTTTGCCTACAATAGACAGTTTCAGATACACACACACACACACACACACACACACACATACACACACACACACACACTGCACCACCACACCCTTACGTGCCTGACTCCTTTTTTGCCATTAGAAAGCACTGTTTAATAGATCTTTCTACGGATAGAAATGTTCTATATATGTGCTAACCAAAATGATAACCACTAGCCAAATATAGCTATTGAACACTTGAAATGTGCAATGAGGAACTAGTGTAAATTTAAAATTTTCCATAACTAAAAATAATTGCAGTTTAAAAAAAACATGTGTAGCTATTATATCACACAGCATGGCCTGAGAATTAAATTTTAGGTCCCTGTGTACATTTACACACACACACACACACACACACACAAGCAATTCATTTAAACCCAGGGCTCCCATGAAAACCAAGTAAACTGGACTGTCAGTTCAGGCCATCGTCATTGCACGCAGGGCCCATGCCTTAGAAGAGGAAATTGTCTTCTACCTACACAGTACCTGCAATCAGAATGAAAGCCAGGGGCATGTGAGTGTAGATGCAGCTGAGGAGGAAGGAGATGACTTGACAAGGGTCCTCCCACTTCCCTCCTCTCATAGCCTCAAATAAAACCAGGAGTTGGGACAAGTTGGGCCTTTGGGGCCTGGATCCAGCCCTGAACTAGGGCTGCAGAATCATTTCTCCCACTAAGGGCTCATCCCCAGATCTTGGGGGTCTGTGTATTCAATTACTGTCACTGGGTCTGGGAGAGGAAAGAACGTGAGAACAGGGACCTCATAGGTATCCCAGGGGCTGCTCAGCTGCCAGAAATAGGGTGATGAAGCTGCCATGTTTATGTATTTGTGTAAGCTCTAGAGTTCTCATAAACGTTTTCTCATTTAATTCTAAGAAACACCTGGTGAGACAGGAAGGCAGATTTCCTTATCCTCACTTGAGAATGGAAGAAACTGACATTCAGAGAAGTTAAATGACTTGCCCAACGTCACACGGCAAGTAAATGGAAGTGCCAATAGCAGAGTCTGTCTCCCGACACTTAAATCCAGTGCTTCCCACGCCCCACTCCATATGTTATCAGAGAACTCCATTTTTTCCCCCTCCAGTGGCTACTATAACAGCATATTGTACATTTAAGGAATCAGAACTGAAATTGTTTTTCCATATCTTTAACAATATTGTTCTCTAGTTCCCATGTGCACGTCTGAGCATGCCCAACCATTCTTCAAACTCTGTGGGCAGTGGTTTGACATGTGTCTCTCACGTTCCTTATCATAACCTATCAATGAGCAACATTAGGAGTGTGAGCGTAGGCTGTGCCTTAACTGACTGGATCAGTGCTTGGTTCCTGTCTGTGGGGTGAGCCTGGGTGTCCAGGAATCTTAAGGCAATTCCTTCGTAATATAAACTGAAACTCGTGTCCTTGAGTATGATTATAATTTCTCCACATCTGCTCTTAAAGAATAGTTTCACCAGCCAGACAGAGCAGAGAGACAATCACAGACAAGTCTGAAATGAACAGTGTAATAATCATCAGCATTTAGATGATGTTAATAACACATAGATGTAATATACGAGTACAGAAGCTTCCTAAGTAATTCAATCTTTATAACCTCCCAGTGAGATAGGTACTAGCCTTGCTCTCATTTTACAGATGGAGACATTGAAGCACAGAGAGTTTAAGTAACTTGCCCAAGGCCACACAGCTGTTCAGTGGTGGAGTCAGAACCAAATCCAGATTCCAGGACCCCAGAACCCATGCTCTTACCTAATATGCTGTGTTATACAGGCTTTGGGGCTCTAGAGACCCAACTGTAAAGACCTGGTTTCAGCACTAAGCTGAAAGGCCTTGGGCAAGTCATTTAACTTTATAAAAAAAAAAAATGAGGATAATAGTACTAGCTTGATAGAAAGCGACACTAAATGCACTCAAGGCAATAGCGAGTATTACCATTACTGCTGCAGTCGCCCACCCCAAGGCTGCTTTCCAATCTTACCTGGAATGGGGGTAAGCCACTGTCGTTATTCATAATGCTGAAAAACCCCTGTAGACAATCTGATCTTCCTCCCCATCTACTTTCTTTCTTTTTAGGGAAGACCAAGACCAGAATTAACTTGGAAGAAGGATGGTGCAGAAATAGATAAGAATCAAATAAACATCCGCAACTCTGAGACAGATACGATCATATTCATCAGAAAAGCCGAGAGGAGCCACTCTGGGAAGTATGACCTGCAAGTGAAAGTGGAAAAGTTCGTGGAAAACGCGTCAATTGACATCCAGATCGTGGGTAGGTTTGGAAGAAAGAATGAGAGCATTCTGTCAAAGCAGAATTTGGACTAATTGTTCTTGTCATTAAGGCGAGAGTACGAGTTAGTGGTAGGCTAGCTCTATATAAAATTCTTTTCTATTTTTAGAATTTTTTAAAAACAATAAATACATTAGTAAGATTTGTTAGCATTTCAAAGTCACTTCTCATTGACTAAGAACTAATCATGGGGAATTTAGAGCATATATGTTAAGGAAAATTAATATATATACTTTTTAGTGAAAACTATCTGTATTGCTTTACAATCCAGTCCTCTCTTACTATTTCTCAACTCCTCAATGAGAAAACAATTTTCTGTGTTGAATTCTTGCATTAAAAACATTGTAGACTCCAGGGGAAGCTGGGATGGCTCAGAAGGTTAAGCGCTCGCTTTGCAGGCCCAGAGCCTGAGGATCGAATCCCGGCCCCGACCCATGTGGACCCATATGCTGAGCTGGGGTGTGCCCCCAGTTCAGTTCTTGCCGGGGCCTATGCAGGAGGCTCCCGGCCCAGTTCCTGCCCTGCGCAGCCCTGTGCCCACCTGTGGAGTGAAACTATATGGAAAACTAATGCTGTCAACTATGGTGACTGCTCTGGGCCCACCCTCTTCTCTCTCTCTCTCTCTGTCTGTCTCTCTCTCTGTCAAAAAACAATAAAATAAATCTTAAAAAAAAATATTGTAGACTCTAGATATAGTTGAATATGTTTCTAGTCCACTTAAAATTTGCTAATAATAGTTTTAATAGAGAATAAGAAATTTTTTATTAAATATAAGAAAGATGTGACTAAATAAAGCTAAAAAATTAAATCCTGAATCCATTGATCCTTCAGGGCGAGTTAGATGGTTACCTGTCCAAATAGTGAATAAGGTTCATTCTTACTTCTGTCTAGTTAGGGGAACAGAGAGATAACCTCTTACAGATGGACCCCTTTCACTTGAACGGTTCTATAATTTTTGCAATGTCAAGAATAAATTTAAGAGCAGAGCTAGGCTAAGCCTTGTTTCTAGTCATTTTCATTATATTTCATCCAATTTGCTGAAACTAGAGGTTTTCTCACCAAAGGAGCAACTTCCTGTGGCAAGTCTTCCCCTGGGTGAAAGTTTATGCCCTTCACAATAAGCACTCATTTTCTACTGGCTAACCCTTCTTGATTTTTGTTAAGTTGGGGGAGAGTTATGTTGTGCCCTTGGATCTGGCCCAGCTCCATTCTAATGGAAGCCCCTGGGAAGGTTCTGGAAGAGCACTGCCCTCTAAAACATAGGGAAGGTCAGTTCATTTGTCTACTTGGTCATGTAGTTACTTTACCTGGTAGTTACAGTGCTCAGTGCATCTCTTGCACATTCAAAGTTTTCAGTAAATAGTAACAATTATTATTCTACTTATTTCCAAATTTATGTGTCTGCCATAACAGTAAAAATCTAGCAATGCCATTTGCTATGAGGGAGCAAGTGTTTGAAAAGTCAGTATGAACTCTGAAGACAAAGTGGACCTGAGTGCAGCTGGGGAAAGACAGCTGTCCATGGGATGCACTGATGAACACAGCGGGTAGAAAGCTGTGCTGTAGAAACTCACTGTTGGTAATATGGGGAAAAGGGAGTATGACCACTATGGTTTCCCTCACCGAGCCCATGAAGACTGCTTGTTAAATCTCATTTAAGAGCAAGAAGAACATTACCAGAAACCACACTGGAGTTTGCTCTTTTCAATCTGCCATTTCCTATAAAAGTAATTATAATTGCATTTTAATACCTGAAAAATATTTCAGGGCAGAAAGGGTGATACTTGCACTGAGAAGGATAATAAATGTGAACTGGCTCTGAAAACTAAGAAATACTATGCAAATATATAATGTGATGATTGCCCTTCCTTGAACTTCTGGGCATGATTTGGGGGGTGGGAGGAAGCTGCCAATCAAGACTTAGTTTTCTAGATTCTTTAGCCTTTCTGAACATGATTACTGCAATTTACTGGAAGGTCAGAGGTCACAGAAGTTCACGTGGTTCCAAAAGTAAAATGAGGAAAGACTTAATTCCTCAGAAATGCATTTTAGTTATATTAAATGGAAACACTGATCAATACAAATAGATCTTGGAGGAAGAGTTGGCAATGTGATTAAAAACAAGTTTTCTTCATGCCCATTAGAGGTGCCTTTTGTGTAACAGAGAGACCCACTCACAGGCTGTGGGGCTCAGTGCGTCTCACCAAAAGCTAACGCTGCTCAGCCCAGGTGGGCTTTTAATTTCAAGTTCAGTCAGTTTACATTTCCAATTAGGCAGAGTGGCCTTGTAAGTCAATGCCAGTAGCCTGCCCTTGACGGGCTTGCTAAGGTTTGAAGTTTCATTTCATCTTTTTTTTAATTCCTTTTATTGCCATGAAAATTCAAATCAAGAGTTTCCAAATAAGCTTGGCTAGAGTGCATGCCACTTCTCTGATGTTAAGAATGGCAAAAGAAAGGTGGATAGAAATGCAGGAAAGGGGAGGACATTTTAAGTATCTCCCTGTAACAAGGTATTGGTTGGGAAGGGAAGGTACCTCCCAGTGATGTCGTGATTTCATCCTATAGACCGTCCGGGCCCACCCCAAACTGTGAAGATTGAGGATGTCTGGGGAGAGAATGTTGCTCTATCTTGGACACCACCCAAGGATGATGGAAATGCAGCCATTACAGGGTACACGATCCAGAAGGCTGACAAGAAGAGCATGGTAAGGTCCAGCTTTCTCTGGTTCAGCAGCAGCAAAATTACATTTCCTCAGAAGTAAAGGGGAGCCAGGAGGTGCTCGCTGATGAGGAACTCATGCGGGCCATGGAGAAGTGATAGCCTTGTGAAAAGGGTAAGGACTTTGCATTCACAGAGAGTGGACTTGCAGCTCAGCATTGCCACTTAAGACCACGTGTACATGGACAGTCACTTAACCTCTTTAGTCTCCATCTTTCTCATCTATAAAGTAGGGACATGAATGCTTACTTTGCTTGGTTATCATGAGGCAAAAATGATATACGACAACTGGTACAATGCTCAATGAAATTGAATAAGTTTATTGATTCAACAGATACTCTGGATTCTGACTCAGATTTACACCCATGCAGCTCCTTCTCCTTGTAAAATAAATGTTGGCTAGCATGGGGTGGGGGTGAGGTGGGGGGAGACAGCTGTTAGAAAAATGAAGAATCTAAAAGGAACAGCATGTGCAAAGGTCCTGAGGAGGGAAGGATCTTAGGCTATTTGAAGCAACCCAGTTAGAGTATAAATTATTATTACCCATACTTTATAGATTAAGAAACTGAGGCTTGGAAAATATAAATGGCTTGCTCAAGATCTCCAGATTTTCAATGCTAAAGTGTCTATCTTCCTAAATCAGAATTACCTGCTAAACCCTACTCTTCCCTCCCTGTAAGTGAATGAATGAGTAAATGTTTGGACACACAATTGCACAGAGCTATTTTTCACTTTCATAGGAAGAGTAAAACATCATATTGAATGACATTGATAAGTCTTTAGACATATACACTAGTAGATCTCCATCAGAACTTAGGTTATGAAATTACATTGGGTTAATATAATAAGAAAAAGGGGTTGGAAAGGTCAGTTTAAGTAATAAGGGTGTATTTCAATCCTTACCTTTTCATAAACTATTTCTATCATGTTCTTCACCCCACCTCTGGGTGGGTGTTACATGACAAAACAGGACTTGTTGTATATAGCAGTATCTTCCAGCTAAACCTGGACACCTTGAGGGCTAGATCAATGGGCAACTTTGCAAGGGAAGCACTGCATATCTTGGCTGTCCTTAGCAATGAAAGCTCTTCTTTGGACCTTGACCCAAATACTGGTAGTTAATCTAGAGGTACCATGTTTCCTTCAGGAGGTACCCTATTCTTCCACCCCCATCATATTTACCCATTGTTTGTCTTCATAGATATCTGGTCAAGTCCAGATGAGCCAAACTTTCCTTCTGCTTCATATTACTGAGGTCTGCCTGGTGATAGAGGATAACTCCTAACCCCTGCACCCTGTGTTTCTGCTGCATTTCAGCAGGGCACACTTATAGACCAGAAGATGCTCCCTCTGCCCAGTGCAATTCCCAGGAGATCCATGTGCCATTGTCTCATTGTGGCTACAGATGTTCTTCACTTGAATTCCTATAGTCATTCCTACCTTCCATAAACATTTTTTTCATTATGTGTTTCAACATATTTATTCATTCATTCACTATGTGTTGAGCACAATTCTAACTGCTGGATAACAGAAAGAAAGAAGAAGGAAAGGAAGGAAGAGAAGGAATGAAGGAAGGAAGGAGAGAAGGAAGGAAGGAAATAAAAGGTGGGAAGAAAGAAAACAGCTCCTTTACTTAGAGACTGCACTTATACTCAATCCAGGCAAGAAGAAAGATATAAAAACAAATGATAAAACAGTATAGTAAATGTTGAAATAAAAGTTTGCATAGAGTGCTTGGGAATGAAGGAGGGTATGAGTATATTTGTCTGCCATCTTAAAAATATACAATATACATCTATAATGATGTCCCCTAAATGTTGCAAGGAAAATTCTTTCCTTTATGAACCATCTTTTGTTGGCAAGTATATTTTCTCAATTAGTGGTCCTAAACATACAGTGGGAATGTCTACTGGTTGCAAGATAAACTTTGAAATCACTGTATTTCTTAGTGAAGAAAGAAATTGAAAAAAACTAAAGTTTTATTTTCTCATTCATTCATTCTAGAATTCATTAAACATTTATTTTGTGTATAGTACCTACTATGTGTCAGGTATTGAGATAAGCACTGGGGATGCAAAGAACAAAAAGAAAAGTCTGTCTTGACCATCATGGTATGTTCATTCCAGTGACAGGTGGGAGTAAAGAATAAACAAATAAAATAGCAAATATATAATATAATTTAAGGTAGCAAGGTCTGTGAAGAAAACTTAGCCAGGTGAAGGTGACAGAATGTGAACAAAGTAGAAAAAGTGGAAAGAATAGAACCTATATTAATAATATTAAGCAAATTTGTTGAATGAGATTAATTTTTTTCTAGTGATTTAGCATCGTCTCTTCCTCAGAATAGATAAGTTGGCACTAAAATTCTAAAATTATATTTTGTTATAGAAAGGATAGATGAATAGGTAGATAGACGACAAAGTTTATAAAATTATGAAGAAAATATAAAGGTAACAGTTGACATCTAGGTATATAATTCTAATGTGTAAATGCAGATTAAATTACATCGTCACAAAGAAGCAAGAAGACATGGGCACAGTCAATAGTTTAGTGGTTGCCTTAGGGTAAGGGGGGTGGGGGTGGGGGAGGACTGAGGGGGCATCAAATATATGGTGATGGAAAGGGAACTGACTGGGTGGTGAGCACATAATACAGTACATAGACCATGTAATGTTGAATTGTACACATGGAACCTATGTAACTTTTACCAACCAATGTCACCCCAATAAATATAACAATTCATTAAAAATTAGATAATCAAGTGTAAATCAATTATAATTTTTTTAATTAAATGTAGATTATTATTACTGTCAATGTAAAACTTGGTACTACCGGGGTACTTTTCTTCTAGTTAATGAAACATCTCTGTCATTTATTCTAATCAACAGTTGGGGTATTTGTGTATTTTTAGATGATTTCCTCAAAACTTTTTTCTTTCAGGAGTGGTTCACTGTCATTGAGCATTATCACCGAACCAGTGCCACCATTACTGAACTGGTCATAGGAAATGAATACTACTTCCGGGTCTTTGCTGAAAACATGTGTGGCCTCAGTGAGGATGCCACAATGACTAAAGAAAGCGCTGTGATTGCTAAAGATGGTGAGTGAGCCATGGACTGGTAAGAGGGGGTTCTGGACCCAATATCAGTGTGTATGGGTTTTGGAGGAGTTTCTCCCACACCACCAAGCAATTCTCAGACACCACCTGGGTGCCCTACAACCCAACTCAATTCTGACACTATCTATCTGAAGGTAACTTCAATTCCCACAGGTTAAGGGCTCAGTCCCCAAAAATGCCCCCTTCACAATGAATGCTGTGTGGTATGCACTCATGTGTTTACATGTTTTTCTAAGCTCAGGAAAATTATGAGTAACATGTGCCAAGAATAATATGTCTTCAGCCAATTTGTATATTTCTAATGCTTGTTTTTAAGGTAAAGTCTATAAAAACCCAGTGTATGAAGACTTTGATTTCACAGAGGCACCCATGTTTACTCAGCCTTTGGTTAACACCTACGCAATAGCAGGGTACAATGCCACTCTGAACTGCAGCGTGAGAGGAAATCCTAAGGTACTGTGTTTTATTATTTCTGAAACAAATTAGTTACATTTAAGAATTACCCTCAAACTCCTTTTGAATTTGCCATATTATAAACGTAAAGTAGTGATATAAACTGACCCTCAGATTGCTATTTGTGTCTTTTTCTGGGGTTAGGAAAGGGTTGAGGGTGTGGTGTTGGTGGATAATGTTTATATTTCTTTACTAACTAAGGGATACCCTAAGGAAAAACCAAACCACCTGTTTTAAAATGAACTGAGAGGTAAAGAGATGGAAGTAATATTGTTTCCCTTGAAAAATTAGGTGGTAATATTGATTCATCAAGATCAAAGCAAATGATGATACTACAAGTATAATGCAAGGCAGAATTTAAAATGTGCTGTATTAAGGGTACAGAGTACTAGGAAAGGGGAAATTGCACCTGGCTG
>PVKE010049923.1:0-11107 GCA_004027555.1 Craseonycteris thonglongyai | reverse complement strand
TGGAGACCTTTTTATCTGAATAAAATAATATTAAATAAATAATTAAAAACAACATCTATGTTTTGATTCTTTTTTATTTGGACCTCGAGTGTGTAGTCGGCCCCCAAACTGCTGTTTGATAGTTAATGAGGCCCACGGGCTGAAAAGTTTGGAGACCCCTTTATCTAAACCAATGATTGACTATGTATCTATTTTTTCCCCTGTGTAGAAAAAAGAAAGAAAAAAGAAGAGATATTTTGAATTATTATGCTGAGAATCTTCTTTGAAATTTCAGAAAAATATGAGGAATGATACTTCAAAAAATAACCATGTCCTCAAGAATATCAAGCACACTGTGGAAGACTAGTCATAAAGTCATATTTCATAAACTATATACCATAGTGTTATAAATGCTTTTGTAGAGTTCATGGTACATAAATAAGAAAACAACCAACTCTCTGGGAGAGTTTATTAAGGCGTTACAGGGAAAGCAACTTTTAATATAAATTTGGTATTATGAAAAATAGCATGATAGACAAAGAAAGTGGGGGCTAAAAACCTTTAAGAAAAGGCGATAGTGGTTCATAAGCATGAAAGGACACAGTATATTTGAGGAAACTCAGCTTGGCTGGTGTGTGGAACCTATCACTGAAGATACATGGTGATGGACCTTTCATGACATGGCAAAGAATCTGAATATTGGCTTGTAAGAATGAGCAGCCAATCAACCATATTTTGAATTTATTTGGTTTGTTTTTTGAAAATGTAATTGACAATGATTCCTTGAGTTATAAATAGAGAATGAGCTATGAGGAGAAGTAGGTGTCAGGAAGTTGATACTGAGGCTGCTTCAGTAATGAATAATCAAATTAAAAAACCTATTAGATAAGAAGGAAGTAAAGACTCCAGTTTCCAGTGGAAGCTGGGGTGGCTCAGTGGGTTAGGTGCTCACTTTGCAGCGCCGGGGACTGGGTATCAAATCTCGGCCTGGCCCATGCGGAACCATATGCTGAACTGGGAGCTCCCCTAGTTCGGTTCTCTCTCGATCTCTGTCTCTGTATCTCTCTCTCTGGCAAAAATAAATAAATAAATAAAAATATATTAAGTATCCAGTTTCCATTTCTGAGGTAGCAATTACTGATTAATTAGTCATGAATGGGAAAGAAAATGTTGAAGATTAAGATTCTAGTTTAGATAGGACAGTGGTACAAATAATCAAAATAGGGAATATTATAGGAGAAGCAGATTGAGGAGGCTAGGACAGAGAATGAAAGTAGAAATAAATGAAATCTTTGTACCCAGGGTGACTTTGAAATGCCTAAAGGATACTCATTAGAGAGTTAGAAATACAGGCCTAGATCTTGTCCCATAAACCTGTAATTCAACAGTTGGTATTCTGTCAGCTGAGCAGCACACCAAGTGAGAAAATGTCAAGAATAAAACTTTAAGGAGCCATAGCATTCGAAGGCATATGGAGGAAGAAGATTCAAAAAGAAAACTAAGAAAAAGTCATATGTGAGAATTTTTTTGCTGTAAGGGGGTAGTAATGATAGTTTCCTAAAAGCCAACAGAGCTCATTTCCAAAAGTTCATAGTCACCTCTGTTAAATGACAACCCATGTAGCATAATGCCACATTACTACTTTCATGTATGTTTTAATTTTTGTGTGTTATTTTATCAAAACACCAGGCGAAAATTATGTACTAAATAAAAATGTCATTACAGTCATCGTGCCTTTTTCTTTTATCTTTTACATATACACAAAATTAATATTGCATTTAATAATATTTTGGTTTTTTGCTTTGTTGTTTTCAATTTAGCTCTGTGTCACTTACAGATTGCATTTGATTGAGAGTAAAAGCATACCAAAATATCATGCTTTAAACACTCAAGGATTTAATTTTTCATGTAAAAAAAGTGAATTAGCCCTTTCTGGTTTGCTACATTAGCTTTATATTTTGGATTTGGCTCTTTCATCTAATAGCCCATTTCACCTTACCATGTGAAATCCATTGATTGTCAAGGTCAAGATGGGTGCTGAAGCTCTGGTTATCACATCTGAATTTCCAGTCTAATGAAAAAGAAAAAACAGATGGTAAAAAACTATGTTCCTCTCACCTGAGTCAGATCCTTTGAAAGTAGCTGCCCAGAATTCCTTCCCAGCACTGAAACATTTACCACATCTAGCTTCAATAGAGTTTGGAAATGTAGCATTCATTTCTTGAAACAATTGACCAAGATAAAACTTGGAGTCTGGTAAAGAGAATGAATATTTCATAGATTATTAGCTGTCTTTGCCAGGAGCTCCTAATATATAAAAGGGTATGGCTAGTTTGAAAGGAATATTAAAAAATATATTTTAGTGGGATCCTTTCCTTTCATCAAATAACTAATAGTCAAGTAGAAAAATCATATGTAAAAACAAACTTTAATGACAGCATTTTTGCTATTAGGAAAGTCTTACAAATTGTACAGGGGTATGCACATGTTCTCATGGAAAACCTAGTACCTGATAAAACATAAATTTTTCAAGTGGCTAAGACTGGGCTAAGACATGAGAGGATAGAAGACTTTTATGGGCATAGAAAATGGTTAATGATAAAGCACCAGAACAGCATGGTGAGAATAGTACTTGGCCTCAGGAACTGAAACAACAAATTCAAATCCGCATTGAAAACTTAGAAAGATTGACACAAAGAGAAATTTAAGTACTTGGGTACACAATAATTTCTAGGCCCTGAGTTTTAGCTACTGAGGAATTTTATATGAAGTACCCCTCAAACTTTCAAGACAATTTTTTTTGTAAAGCTGTGAGTGGCACCTGTACTCATTTTTAAAATTTTCTAGTTCTTATGCTTCTCTAAGGAAATAATTGCTATAAGCATCATACAAAAGAAGAAAATAATAAGTCTGTTATTATATACATCTTCAAGTATTCAATTTAGATACATTTAACATTTAAAGAGGGCAAAATGCAAAATGTATTTAGGTGTATAAGTTTTTACCAAATGCAGATACTAAGACTATATTTAGAAAATTTTAAACACCTGCCTAAAATAACTGATGTTTAATCAAGAGGTATTTTCTTTGTGGTTCAATATGCAATTTTATTTTCTGAATTATTTTATTTAGCAGCCCTTGTATACTTTGATAATGTCAGTATTTTAGGTATTTTATTAAATTACTGATTTTCTGATGTTATATCATGAATTTCACATTTCTATCAGATAACAATACTATTATTTCCATTTTGTAACTTAACCCCACTACAGTCCTCTATAATGGATACCATTATGTGTAAAATTAAACATAGTTTGTTCTTTCCTTTCAGGGAATAGGAAGATATAACTTCCTAAATATGGTAAATATTAGCTATTCACCAGATAGACTGTTCCATGGTATTCTATAAAAAAATGAAAGTTATTTTTTACCATGAATTAGTTTTATTTATAAAACCAATTTCAACTATTCTTTCAAAAATCTAAAACGAAAAACAAACAAACAAACAAACAAACAAAACCAGGAGATGCCCAGATAGCTCAGCAGATTGAGTGCTTGCCTTGCACTCATGAGGTCTGGTGATTGAATCCCAGCCCTTGCCCGTGCAAACCCATATGCTGAACTGTGCTGCAACTGGTAACTGTCAGGTCGGTGGCAAAGTTTCTTGCCTCCCATGCAGAAGACCCTCAGTTTGGATCACCTGGCATCACCCCACATCCACCTGTGTGGAATGAAATCACATCAAAACTAATGACGTACAACTACAGAGACTGCTCTGGGCCCTCCTCTTCTCTCTCTCCCCTGCTCTCAAACAATGAAACAAATCTTTTTAAAAAATCTAACAAAACAAAGTTACATACTGATGAAATCAGCATAGTCTTTTAAACCTCAATTATCAGAACCAAACCAGTGCTTATCCAAACTGATTTAAGGAGCCCTAACATCTCCTATGTGCTATTAGAATGTTTTGCATACATCAGGCACACCTCTTCATTGAGGCAGAGGTAGCCCTGAAACCCTGTGCTTATAAAGTGGCACACATTTGGTAATGTGGGCTATTTCTGTCAAAAACACAGGAGCAGCCTCCAAGAAGCTAAAGCAAACTCTAGAAAATGAAGATGTGCATGATACAATTGAACTGAGCAATGACAATGTGAGACATTGCAAGTGAAGGAGAAAAAGAGAAAAACAAAGCCATAAATTTTAAAAACAACACTGTTTTTTAGTGAGGAATTTTAGGAATAGCTCTCAGTCTCAAGTAGGCTATGGTCACCTCATTTGTCACCTTATTGGTGACTGCCAATTCTACTACCCCTCCCCCTTTATCTGATTTTCTTACAAATCTAGAGACTTTCAATGCTTCATAAGAAAATTGTCTCACTTATTGAGCTTAGGTATGATACGATAGACAGCCAACAATAAATTTTTACCTTCCTATTGTTGAGGTCATTAAAACTCAAAATAGAATTAAGCCTTTGGGCTTCTTGGAGAAATTTCTTGTACAAATTTATAGTATTTTATGTTAGAATGGCCTATTTTTCCATAAGTACTTGTATTTCATACAAAATATTCATACAAAAATTATATATTGGACTATTCTTATCAGAATTCTGAAGCTATTGTGCAAAAAGATGCTAATTTATTTCCAACTTATTTCTCAATTATTAGTCTGTTTTTCCTTTAACACACATATATGCAAATGCACATATATGTTTTTTATGTACACGTATCTGAGTATTAAATGTCACCTGATAAAAATCACTGTATTTGTCCATGGATTGCTTTTTCTAATTTTATTTATTTTTTCTCTCCCATGTAATGGTTTACAAAAATTACAAGTAGAAACAAAATTTACACCTTAAAAAACAAACAAAAAACTTAGAGCCATAATCTGTTACAGCTTTTTTTTGCTATCTTTTTCTCTTAATCTATTTATTTTTCATTATTTTCTAAGAACTCTGCTTGTGTACAAAATGGACAAAAAATATGGCCTTGAAATATCTTGATACCCCAGAATCTAGTATGAGACCTATATATGTAACAAAAACCTAGCAGTTTGAAATTAAGGAAGTATCCACAATTCGAAAGGAGCACACTGAAGGCAGATATACTCTCTCCCCACAATGTCAAAGATGGATGTATAAAAGCATTGGTATTTAAATTCCACCCATAAAGACTTAATAGTTCTTCGGTGGAGAAAGGACAGAGAATATGACAGGTACACAGATTCGATTTGTTACATTTATGGAGGTATAAAAAAACAGACATTCAGTGAAAAGTGTATCTGTGTGGCTATACATAGTAACATGGTGGTGACTATGGAAAGCCTAGTCTAGAATCTAAATTATGAAGGACCTCAACTGCTGAGTATACACTTTATCTGAAAGAAAATATGTAGTCATTAATAGTTTTGAAGCAGGGGTACAACACAATCATATTTTTATATTAGAATTGTACTGCTAAAATTGGGTAGGGATTCATAATGCAGACTCTGAAAGACTTCAGTTAATGTCTGCAGTAGGCAGAATAATGGTTCCCTAAAGATGCATATGTTAGAATCTTGGGAACCTCTGTATATATTAGGTTACATGGCAAGAGGAAATTAAGGCTGCTAATTAGCTGACCTTTTAAAGTAAGGAAATTATTCTTCATTTTAGAGATGAGCTTAATATAATCACAAAGGTCTTTTAAATGTGGAGGAGGGATTCAGAAGAGTTTGTGTCAGAATAAATACAGCATAAGACTTGTCTGGCCATTGCTGACTTGGGAAAAGAAAGGGGGCCATGAGCCAAGGGATGAGGGCAGTTCCTACAGGCTTGAAACGGCAATACGACAGATTCTACCTCCGAGCCTCCAGGAAAGCCAACATCTTGATTTTAGCCTACTGACCTATTTTGGACTTCTAATCGCCAAAAATATGAAGAAATATGTGTGGTTTTTAAGTCACTAAATTTGTGCTAATTTGTTACATCAGCAATAGGAAATTCATAGAATATATGATCCCACATACTATACATGCGTAACCTTTGGTAAGTCACTTAACTTTCTACTTCTCCAATGTCACACAAGATAAGAATATTATCCAGTTTGTCTTATAGAAAAACTGAAATGACAAATGATGTACCTAAAATACTTTGCCTAATGTTAGTGTTAAATAAGTAGCAGTAGGTAGTAGAAGTAGTAGTAACTACAGCATTATTGCCATCTTCGTCATCATTGAAAGTTCTGTGAATGAAAATATTTATATGGAGAAAAGAAGATAAATACTGAATTAAAAGATAGGTCATGTGAGACACAAGTGGGTTCTAAACAAAGGTAGTGGTGGTGGGTTTAGTGAGGAGAGAATGATATGAGGAGTGTTTAAGGGAAGAATTAGACTTTTGGCCAGTTGGAAATGAATATAAAATGCATAGAAGGACAACTTTTATCTTCTATCTTGGATGACCAAATATATTTCACAAATAGCAATATGATTTAATAAAACATGCCTTGCTCTGACACATGAATACATGTAGAGCTTGGGATGAGAAACGTATGAAAGGTAGTTTCAAATGCACAGCCTTTCACTGCTATCTCAAAGTGTTAAAGACATTAATTATTTCTGTACTGAGTTGCAAGGATCATCCAGTATCAGATGATCCTTGCTGTCCACTGCCCCTGCTCTACTAGATATTCAATAGCACCTTAAAAACTACCTAATAACCTCATTAACACCTTTCTTTCTGGTAGCCTGGCTCCCCACACCTTTAATAAAATGCTTGCCTACTTGTTGATCACACTGCCTTTGCTAGTTGTAAGTGCCTGAATATTCCAGCCTAGTAATTATATTCCCCCAAAAGCTATCTTTTAAATTTGGGCTTCCTATAGCAAAGTTTCTTATTTGCTTTGTATTCAGGACATAAACCATTCTGGCAACTCTTGAACCTAATCCTCTTCTTCCCATCAACAGTTACTCAAGTAGATATTTTCCTTTACCTCACTTCCTTGTTAATAGACAAACATATGTTGAGAACATACTTATCAGACATCCTGCTGAAAATAATCCTTGGACTTCTGCTGATTTTAATTTTCATAAGTGATTGAGAAAGGAAATGGCTGTGTACTATTTGGAATTACTAATCAGCCAAAATTGCAGGGGAGGAGAGAAGTAGAGAAAGCTACAACCAAAAGCAGGTAGGCTTCAATATGCCCTGTAGCTAAGTGGGTACGTGGTAAACGAAACATAATATGGAATTTTGTGAAGAGCTCTACACACTGGACCTAAATGGTAAAGAAATAAGGAATGGCATTCACCTGAAACATGGAGTTTGGGGCATAATTATGGATCAGTCACGGCAAAAGGATATGAACTGTGTGAAGTTTCAATTAGACCAGAGAAAGGATAAGATCCCCTAACACGGTACACTTAGAACAGATTTGCATTTCAATTTATTTTAGCTTTCATATAAAAATACTGCTGAGAGAGGAAATAGAAATAAGGTATCAAGATTTGCTGTTAGAGACTCATCTAACAAACTGGAATATGTGTGTGTGTGTGCTTGTGTGTGAGTGAATGTGAGTGTATGTGTGTTTAATTTGATAAGTTCTGATACATGTATACACCCATGTAACTATCACCTCAATCAAAATATACATTATTTCCATAAACTTATAAAGTGTTTAGTACCCTTAAAAGAAATCTTCCTTTCCCCATGGGCAAGCATAGTTCTTATTTCTATATCCATAGTATGGAACTTCCAGAATATGATATATATAAATCATACAGTATGTACCCTGTGTTTGGCCACTTTCAGTCAACACTAGGCTTCTGACATTCATGCACATTTTGTTTGTACTTATTACAATTTGTATATCCATTCTCCAGTTGATGGATATTTAGTTTCCAGTTTGGGGCTATTGTTTTTTGTTTGTTTTTTCATTTTTTAAATTTGTAGCTTTGAAGCATTGTATTTAAAAAGTTGGTATATATATACATATTAAGAACTTAAAACGCATCATACATTTACTTCATTTTTTAGCTTGACTTTCTAGTAAATCTTTAGCTTCAATGAGTTTGGCTGCTATATAAGGAGATCCTCCCTTGTCTGGGTGATTTAAAAGCACATTTCATTGAGTATCTCTTATTTTTCCTTTATTGGCAGTAGGTCTTACACCTAGTATTAATGCTGCTTCTCGTTTTGTCATTTTTGGGTTAAAACCCACCTCTGTAATAGCCACCACTAAAGGAAGATTTTGGTAGACTGAAAACTTGTTTTACTTGAGGCTCCACAAGCTTCATGGCTTACAAAATCTAACAGCCTACAAATCCTGCAGAAGCAATGGTCAGTCCAACTGCTACCACTCTACTGGTCATGGCTCCAGCTCAGCTTCCCTGCCTCCACCGAGAGCATGATTCATCTCAGCCAAAAGTTTGCAAGCCACCAACCCCACACCTCTACCAGAAAGCAATATGGACGCCACCAGCAGAGACAAACTGTCCAAACATGAGCACCCCACTACTGTTAAAAAAAAAAGAAAGAAAAAGCAAGCAAGCTTCTTTAATCTAGGAACTTTCTTGTACAAATCTTTTTGTTTATTTGTTTGGGCATATGTTCTAATTTAATCTTAGAATTAGATTATAGGGTCAATATATATTTAACGCTTTAAAAAATAGCCAATATGGTTGGGACAATAATTGTACAAATTTGTACTCTCAGCAAAGACAGATTTCCAATTAATCCACATCTTTGCCAGGGTTTTGTGATACAAGTTTTACATTTTAACTATTCTACTTGATGTGAAATGATTTCTCATTTTCAAATTTAATTTGTATGTCTATGAAGACTAAATGTGTTCAATACCTTTTCACAAGCTTTGGGACCACACGTCTTCACGTCTTTTGCTCATTATAATTTTTTTTAATGTGCATTTTCATCATTTATTAAAAGGGAGAAACACACACACACAGACTGTCAGAAAGTGTCCAGCCATATAATATGAAAAATAGAGGCATTTATGATTAGATTTTTCAGAACAGCCCTTATATATATACAGTATTTTGTCAGCTACAAATACTTGTAAATATGTTTCTATTCCATAGCTTGCATTTTCATATCCTTAACAATGTCTTTAGACAGAAGAGGTTTATGTCTAATGTACATTTTTCATCTTCTAAAGATTGCTTATTACATTTGAAAAAATCTTTGCCTATCCAACATCACAAAGATATTCTTTAATGTTGTCTTCTAGATGTTTTAGGTTGAATTTGTATTTATATCTATGATACATCTGGAAATAAATTGTGTGATATGACGGTGGATGATTTATTTTTCCCCTTACGTTTATCTAATTTTTCCATCCACACCTACTGAAAGGGCTATCTTTCCTCTTTAAATTGTTTTAGCACATAGGTGGAAAAAAATCAATCAGCAGAATACATGTTGATCTATTTCTGGGGACTCTGTTCTGTTCCTTTCATCACTTTGTCTATCTGTATATCAGTATCACATTGGATTAGTTTACTGTATAGTGTAAGCTCTCCAACTTTAGTATTTTCAAATTCCTATATAAAATCCTGTTTTCTTTCCTTTGTTTTCCCTTTTATATAAATGCTAAAAGAAAACCAGTTTCTATTTTGTTAAAAGCCTATTTGTATTTTTATTGAGATTATGTTGAATCTATAGATCAATTTATAGACTAGCATCTTAACAGTACTTAGTCCTCCAATCCACAAACACACTTATCTCTACTTAAGTCTTCTTTAATTTCTTCTAGTAATGATTTGTATAGTTTTCCATGCAAAATCTCACACATTTAAAATTTTATTTTTAAGTATTTTGTGTTTCCTAATGCTAGTATAAATAGAATATTGTAGTTTTATTTAAAAATTTTTATTCCTAATATATTGTTTCATATGGCTGCCATATCAAAGTGCCACAAACTGGGTGGTTAAAAAAACAGAAATTCATTCTCTCACAGTTTTGGAGGCTACAAGCCTGAAAGCAAGGTGTCCGCAATGCCAGAGTCTCTCTGAAGGCTCAAGAAAAACAAACCTTCTTTGTTTCTTGGAGCTTCTGGGGATGTCGGGGTTCCTTGTCTTGAAGCATAACACCAATCTCAGACTTTATCTTCACATGGCCAGATCCTTTGTTTCTCTCTGTGTCCTCTTATCTTACAAGGAAACTAAACTATCATTGGATTTATAGTCCACACTAATCCAGTATGACCATCTCTTAATTAATTGCAAAAGCTCTAATTCCTAATAAGGTAACATTCGGAGGTCCTGGGTGGCATGAATTTTGGAGGAACACCATTAAACACAGAGCATCTAGTATATGAAAATATAATTTACTTTGTTTAGTGAGCTAGTGTTTTATAGATTTCTCTGAGAGGTTTCTGATGATGAGCTCAATGTCTGTAATTATTTATTCAGTTTTTTTATTTATTCTTTGTCATTTTAATAAACGTATTTTATAATAAATCATCCATTTCAATTGGTTAAATTCATAGGCAATAAATAGTTCATAACATTTACATATTAAAGATATAATATTTGTAATGTCTTATAGGGATGGCTTTTAATTTGTTCTTGGTATTGGTAATTGACTTTGCTAGAATTTTGTCAATTTTATTTGTCTTTTCAAGGAATCAACTTTTTTTTTTTAAGATTTATTTTATTGTTTGAGAGAAGGTGAGAGATAGAGAGAAGGGGGATGGGGGGCCGTCCCAGAGCAGTCTCCGTAGTTGTACATCATTAGTGGTGGCATGATTTCATTCCACACAGGTGGACATGGGGACAAAAGGGGCAGGAACTGAACTAGGGAACCACTGCGTGGGAGGCAAGAACCTTCGCCATGGTGCCATCGCAGCAGTTACCAGTTGTGCCATAGTTCAGCATATGGGTTTACATAGGACTGAACAGGAGTTGAACGTCGGATCTCACGATTGTGAGGCTGATGCTCAACCACTGAGCTATCCCAGCATCACCCAAAGAATCAATTTTCTACTTAGGTTTTTATTTTTTCTATTTCTGGTTTTATTTTTTTTTTCTGCTGTTATTTTATTATTTCCTTTTTTCTACTTTTGATTTAATTTGCTCATCTTTTTGTAGTTTCTATAGTTATTGGAGAACACACCCTGTAATAGTTTA
>PVKE010049922.1:0-11107 GCA_004027555.1 Craseonycteris thonglongyai | reverse complement strand
CTCCCTCTGGCAATCACCAAGCTATTGAGTGTGTCCATAGGTCTCTGTGTCTTTGTTACTTTCACTTTTATATTCCACCTATAAGTGAGGTCATGTGTTTCCTGATTCTTTCAGTCTGACTTATTTCGCTTAATAAGATGGTCTCTAGGTCCATCCATGTTGCCAGAAATGACTGTAATTTATCATTTCTCATCGCTGTCTTTTATTTTTTAAATTTAATTTGTTGTTTGAGAGAGAGAGAGGGAGAGAGAGAGAGAGAGAGAGAGAGAGAGGAGGGGGAGTGCCCAGAGCAGTCTCCATAGTTGTACATCCTTAGTTGTGACAGGGTTTCATTCCACACAGTGGACATGGGGCCATGTGGAGGGGGAATTGAACCGGGGTCTCCCGCATGGGAGGCGAGAACCAGGACCGCAGAGCCACTGGGCGGTTACCAGTTGGGCCACAGTTCAGCATATGGGACTGCAGGGGCGGGCCCCGGAATCGAATCCTGGACCCCAAGACCCTGAGCCATCCTGGTGTCCCTGTCATCAGATTCTACCCAAACTTTGCCCGCTTTTATTATTTCTTTTATAAAATTCTTTCATTAACACATTAATAGAATATTTTAAAATTTCCAAATGTGTAAATCTTTTGTTATTTTTGTTGATTTGTTATATAATCGCTAAGGGTTTTGATTGGTATTCTATTTGTAGAGTGATGAGGAGAATAATTATTTACATTTGTTGATTAAATAAATGTGAGACATAAAGGAGAAGTAAAAAGAAAATTAACCTGAAGTATGGAGTTTGAGTGATCAATATAACAATTATGAACAAGATAAAAGAAATATTCATTAATTTAGGGAGAAAAGAAAGATGAGAATGTCAAATCAAGTCTTAACTATCCACAGAGTGGTAGCTGGTACATAGAATATTTGAGAAATAACAAAATTAGGGTCAAAATATTAAAAAGCTAAAGATATTGAAGGTGAGAGGTCAACATGTATTTACTAGATATGAATACAAAATAATGTGATACGCTTAAAACAAACATTAGAATGTATGTATGCAAACAACAGTATTCTGTCCACATTGCGTTAAATTGTAACGTATCTTTTTCCAAATCTTTGCTTCTTCCACTTTCCTGAATTTTTCAATGCCTGTAATACTATCAAAATGTTCTCTTCAGCACCTAAACGAATGCTCAAATATCTATTGATTAATGGCAGAAAGAGAGAGAAATAGGGAAGGGAGGGAAGGAGGAAGAAGGAATTTTGGTTCGGTTCTTTAGTTATACGGTGGGGTTATACAGTTCTTTGAATAATGCTGCATTGTTCAGGATATTTTTGTGACTTTCTTTTGGAGATTGCCTTAAATACTTAAGGATTTAAACGCTTTCTCAGTGGCAGAACAACTTCATCTTTTGAAACGAAAATTGCTTTTGGTAATACTCAGAATTTAGCTGCAACCAAGTCTATAGAAAAAGTAGAATCATTCTTTTCACTAATAGTATATGGGATTAGAACATTAGGTGTGACTAAAAGATAAGAACACTGATTTTCTTCTGCAGTTTATAAACCCCGTCCCGAAGGCAACACTAAAAGAGGAACCACAGACATCTTTATTTATTTATTTCAGCAAATGACACAAAATTGGATTAAGTGTAGAGATTCCCCTGGCCACTGTTTCAGAGATAAATATTCATTTATAGATATGAATTTTGGCATGTTAATAAGTCATTTTTTAAAATCTGTTTTCAGTATTTTATTATGAAAAATTTCAAGCATAGAGAAAATGTGAAAGAATTTTCCAATGAATAACTGTATACCTACCACCTAGATTCTATCATTAAGTTCTGTTATACCCACTTGTCATATGTCTGTTCATTTTAATTTCAACATATCTATCTATAAACCCACTTTATTTTTTGACAGATTTTACAGTAAATTTCAGACATTAGTACATGTCCTTCTAAATACTTCAACATGTATGTGAATAATTAGAGTTCAATATTAGAAATTTTCTTCTTTTTGGCATAAAATTGTTATTCAATGAGTTACACAAATAGTGTGTTTCAAATAATGTAAAGTCACTGAGTTTTGATAAATGTATACACTTGTGTAAGACCAATTGTCTCAAGAATATCACCAGAACCCCAGAAAGTTTTCCAGTGTTTGTTCCCAGTCAATCTGAACACTCCACCCCAGTCTTGGTACCTAGAGGCATGTCTAATTTTTTCCCCACTACATACTAAATACACATTTTAGAATTTCATGTAAATAAAATATATGTTTTTTTTTCACTTACCATAATACTTTTGAGAATCATGTTATAAGTTGTGTGTTCAATAATTGTTTTATCTTTTCACTTACTATTATTCTATTCTATAATTATATCCCAGTTTCTTTATTCCTTCTGCTGTTGATAGAAACCATTTCCAGGTTTTTCCCATTATGAATAAAGCTGCTATGCAAATGTTTATATCCCTTGGGTAAATACCTATAAGTGGAATTGCTGCATCATTATATAGATGTATGTTGGGTTTTATAACAAACTGTCAGATCTTTTCATGCAATTTTGTATTGCCAGTAAAATATATACACATTCTAATCACTCGACAACCTCATAATTTTTTTATCAGTCTTTTTTTTTTAAGATTTATTTTATTATTTGAGAGCAGGTGGGAGAGAGCGAGAGAGCGAGAGAGAAAGAGAGAGAGAGAAAGAGAAGGGGGAGGGCCCAGAGCAGTCCCCATAGTTGTATATCTTTAGTTGTGTCATAGGTTCATTCCACACAGGTGGATGTGGGGCTATGTGGGGCAGGAACTGAAATGGGAACCTTCCACATGAATGGTGAGAACCTTTGCCACCATGTCACTGGTTACCAGTTGCACTGCAGTTCAGCATATGGGTTTGCATGGGCCAGGGCCAGGATTCAATCCAGACCTGTGATTGCGAGGCAAGTGCTCAGCCTGCTGAGATATCTCAGCATCCCCTTTTTGTTAGTCTTTTTAATTTTAGTAATTTTGATCAGATCTTCAGTGTTTTATTATATATATATATTTTTAATATTTATTTTATTGATTTTTGACAGAGAGAAACAGAGACAGAGAGAGACAGAGAGAAAGGGGAGGGCCCAGAGCAGTCTCCATAGTTGACACTAGTTTTCCATATAGTTTCACTCCACACGTGGGCATAGGGCTGTGCAGGGCAGGAACTGGGCTGGGAGCCTCTCACATAGGTCCCGGCAAGAACTGAACTGGGGGCACATCCCAGTTCAGCATGTGGGTCCGCATGGGCCGGGGCCAGGATTTGATCCTTGGTCCCCGGGGCTTCAAAGTGAGCGCTTAACCCACTGAGCCATCTCAGCTTTCTCTATTATTATATTTTAAATGTATTTTTCCCCTGGAGTCTAATGTGGTTAAGTATAGTCTTATGTGCTTATTGACCATTCATTTACAGTCAATTCCTAGTCGTGGTAATCCTATTCTATGAAGTCACTGTAAACATGGAATTACTGAACGATTGCTCCTAGGGGAATAGAGTATTAGGTTCCTGTAGGCCTTCGGTCATAGCACTTCCATCAACCAATTTATACATAAATTTAAAGATAAAAATATTTTAATGTTTGTTTATGTTAAAAGACATCTTATTTAATATATACCACTGATTCATTAACATTGAACTCTGCCAACACCACTATGACTGAATGAAGTTTATCTAACACATATTTTCCCATAATAAGTGACATTATATAAATATATACACCATGTATAATTGAAAAATAATTTGCATTCTCTAGTTGTGGGTTACAGTTATAAATATCAATTAAGTCAAGGTGGTTGATAATGATTTTCAGATCATTTATGCCTTTATTACATTTTTGTTTGGTTGTTCAATTAGCTGCCAAGAGATAAATGTTGAAATCTCCACTTATGACATTGGCATTATGTATTTTTCTCTTTAGATCTGTTGTTTTTGATTTACATATTTTGATTTTTTGATGGTATGTCTTCATAATAAATTAACTTTTATCATTTTGAAATGATCTTTATCTGTGATAATATTTACCATTAAGTCTATTTTATCTGATATTAATACAATCATTCAGCTATTTTATGATTACTAGTTGCATAGTATACCTTTTTGTAACCTTTTCCTTTCTACCTGTGTTTTTATATTTGAAGTGCATTTGCTTTAGACAGTATTTAGTTGGGTTTTATGTGCTCATTCATTGTGACAATGTCTTCATTTGAATTGGAACATGTATTCCATTAACATCATTGTAATTTATATTGTGAACAAATTTGTATTTTAGATTATTTACATTATTAAATTATTTATATGTTTATGTTATATTTATATTATTATTTATGTCATATTTTCTCTCAGCAATCATAAAATTTGACTTACTAGGGCATCCCTAATGTGTATATTAGACTTTATAGTTTCTTTAAGATCCAACTCAAGTGTTACTCTCTCCAAGGTGCCCGTTAATACTTCATCACCTCAGGCTCTGCGCCTATTGAATGTTGTGAGTATATAGCTTAATATAGTCCTTCATTTATACATGAGAATCATTTATTTACCACAGTGTGTTACAATGATACATATTTGTGTCATTTCTTCCACAAGTCTGAGAAGTCTTTGAGCTAGAGAACTATGTCCCTGTTGCCAGTGTGGCATAATGAGTGCATGTGGATTACACTTTGCAGTTTAAATGTATCTTGTCTTTCCTTCTGAAACCGCTGAGCTTGCTTGGGTGCATGTTATCACCTTTATTTAGTGAGAAGGAAAATGAGACTGTGAGCCATTCAAGGAACTCTTTAAGGTCGTATCACCAAGAAAATGACAGAGCCAAATCTTCCTGTTTTGTCCTCTACACTGAAAAAGTAGTTGGCATTTGACTAGTGCAAAGGATTTTTCTTACCTTCTGGGCAACTTTACCATTAAAAGTATAATTAGTACTAATTCCTCCAACATGCATGTTATTTAAATTGATCTAAATATAGTGTTTGCTTTAAGTAAAAACAAATGTATGTATATGTGCTTTTCAAACATTTGATTAGTCTTCCTAAAATTTGTTGGATGAAACATGTGCTTTAGGATTAAATACTCATTTTAAAACAATCTTATTAATTGCCCATATAGTGTTAACCTAAAAATAAAAAGCCAAAGTGAGAGGCAACAGGAGTTAATTTGAGATTAAAAATAAAAAACCCTGAAATCTGAGGGGAAGTGGCATAGATGCAGGCAAAAACTCAAATGATGTCCCAATTATATGGTGAAGGCAAGGGGATTTTTCAGACAAAAGGAAGAGAAATAGTTACATGAATAGAAGACAGGACTTTCTATTGGTGCTAACAAGTTAAGTTACTCTTTAGCTATATATGACTAAAGACAGTAAGGATTGTCCAAAACCATCAGTAGGTCTGCTTTCCTGATAGCATTACAAGCAGTTGTTTGTAAGACAATGTGATTTGGCCCAGTCCCAATGTTATTTTCCCAGTCCAAACATTCCAGGGGTTCAAGAAGTAAGACAGGGGGAGCGGGATGGCTCAGTGGGTTAAGCGCTCACTTCGCAGCGCTGGGGACCGAGGATCGAATCCCGGCCCCGGCCCCGGCCCATGTGGACCCACATGCTGAACTGGGAGCTCCCCCAGTTCAGTTCTCTCTCTGTATCTCTCTCTCTCTCTCTCTCTCTCTCTCCCTCCTCTCTGTCAAAAATAAATAAATAAATAAATAAAGAAGAAAGGCAAGTCAGTTCCTCTGGAATGGCTACTCAAGGTCTACTTTTAAATAGCTCCATTTTTGTCAACGTTTCATAACAGTGTCTAATTTTTTCTTAGGACTTCATTTGTTTACTGTTGTTAAATATTCAAAGTCCAGTTTTTCTTTTTTACTAATACTAGAGAGATTCTAGTCCACGTAGAAACACTCAGCCCATCTGTTCCTAACATATATTATTAAATGGGAGGCAACTAGAAGGTGGGTAAGCGCTTGCCAGCTGCAATCAAATTCCTCTGAGGCTTTGATATAGTCTATACATTTCCTAGGGTTCATTGCCAGTTTTCAACTGTAGGGAATTGTAGGCTTGAGATATTTGTGTGTTGGAAAGTTGCATCAAAATTCACTACACTTCGATTATTCTCAGTTTGTACTCTTTGGATACAATTTCCCAAATCCTTGGAGTCTTTTAAACCATGTGGATTGTTTTTTGTTGTTTGTTTGTTTGTTTTTGTATTTGATCTTTCTAGCTCAAAATGTTTTTCAATAAAGAAATTCAAGTAGGCCACTTTACCTGCGAACAGGACAACGAGTCCTGATGAGTACCCTTCACATGTATTTTTGCGGCCCCAAGGAATTGGTTTGACTATTTACAGATTATAACAGTTGGTAGTTAAATGTTTTATTTTCTTTCCCAGTTGGTGCAATATGTTCACAGCTGATGCAATGGCTGGCCCATTTGATTTCACATATGGCCCACTATTTGGGACCCTCTCAAGCTTTCTTTTGTATAATAGTCTTCTCTAAAGCTATCATTTCTATCATTCTGCTTTTGTCTCCTGGTCAAATAAAGAAAAAAAAAAAAAGTCTTCTGAACCTTAGAAGCTGTAGAGAAAATCAGCAACTCTGTGGATAAAGATTCCAAGAACTGGGTCAAAATGTCCCAGGAAGAAGATTTTTGTTAAACTTTGCTAACAAACAAAATGCTTCTCTACATTGCATAAGACAGAGTACGTACCCAGACAGTGTTCTCTCTTGTTTTTCTTCACTTTGAAGCTGTGCCTAAGATGTTCTTAAGTGTTTTCAGCACGGTTAAGTGTCAGAGAGACCATGCCGTCCTAGCCATCCATTTACATTGAAAAACAGTGTGCCAGGTCCTGTAGAAAACACCAGGGCTGTCTGGAAACTACCCAGCCATGCAACCGTTCTTGTTATACAGACAATGGCTGGATTTTTTTCCACACAGCCCTTGAATTTCCTATTGGGCGATTTTTACAACTTAATTTCTTTGCTGCTAAAATTCACTAAGGAAGATAGTATTAAAAGTGAGCTGGAGTCTCTCTGCAAAGACTGATTTCACAGAGCATATTAGACAAGAAAAGTAGAACTGCAAAATTAATAACATTGAAAACCCAAATGCGAGCACCCTCCAGCAGTCATTATGTGAGACAGTGTTTATCCTGACTCTAAACTATAACTGATAAAGTCACAATCTCATAAAAAGATTATTTTCAAGACTATTGCATTACCTTCTGAGAGCTAAAATACTCATTTATTCATATAGCAGACCATAATAGCTGTAACTCCCCAAGAAGGGGTGTTGTATGATAATTGAGTGGGCTGGGATGTTAATTGTCCTCCACTTCACCTCTAGATGTTTAACTGCTTATCTCTTCAACGAGCAAACAATAATGCTTGCTTATTTGTGCCTTACGGTTCAGATAATTTTGTGAGCTGAGTAATTTATTTGTAATAAAGAGGAAAAAGAATCTGTGAGAAGAAATATTTAAATTGTGCAACGTTTACACAGGAAAACCAATTGGAGATAGTGTTGTGCACTTATAGAGCTCTCCAACAGAGTTGCTTTTGCAGAACCTGGGGAATGATTGGAAATGCAGGAATATGACCCACAAACAGAACAACGTTAACAAGCACCGCTAAATCAACACGGCTTGGTTAGTTGTCTACACTATTGTCTATTAGGAGCAACTTGTCTTGCAGTCCGTTTGGAGGATTATTCAGACTTGTTAAAAATGCTCTTGTTTTCATAATACCTTCCTTTTGGGGCTTTGAAATAGTACAAAGGAGTTAGGGGATGATAGAGAAAGCCCAGTGTCAGACACTTAGCTGTCATTTGTTGCACATCTGCTATGCACCAGGCGTTGAGTTGCGTCTAATATGCACAACATTTATGGAATTGTACTATAACCTCACTTTATAGAGTAATATATGAAAAAGCATCCAAACTTGGAATTGTAGGAGAGGAAACATTTTAGGTTCAGTGCCTGGAGACGTGAGAATTAGACTGGTAAAAGACAGATGAACAGGGAAAAAGGCCTACAGTTTTGAGTGATATTAATATCTTTATGTGCATGGGGGCTTCAAAGAAAAGAAGTGAAAACTCAAAGAGGTGATTTGACTCAGGGCCCACAACACCAGTTTCACAAAGGACAATAAATTGTGGAAAAGTGACTAGATAAAGGAAAAGAAATCTGGGCTTTGAAGGATGATAAATTGTGGAAAAGTGACTAGAAAGATATGAGGGGACTAATGGAACATAAAGGTTATTTTAGCAGAGTCTGTTTATGCGCTTACTTCTTGTCCCATTATAGGAGTCACTCTCCTATTCCTGACAGAAGGAGGGCACCGGTCTCATAAGAAATGTATGCCTTACTTTTAGGCAGATATGGAGATGGTTTCACTATCAACTATTGGCTAGGGAACACATTTTATAAAAATACATGTTCTAACTTGTAGATATTGTCCAGTAGAAATGCAAATTATTTCTGTTCAACAGACAAGATAAATACCCCCACGTGTTAAGGTCTTATTGTCCTATAGGATATTCAATTGTTTTGTCTCTAATTTAGAAAACTTATTTCAGCATGTTTTGCCTGACAGACTTCATAATCCTGTTCATCAGATTCTCGCCTAACTAGTTTCATCATCCTGCCGTGTTCCACACTAATGACATACAATTTTAACACTTGCTTTATTTGTAGGACAGTTATCTTTTTAACTTAAAAAAAAAAAAGGATTTATTATTTGGCAGAGAGAGAGAAAGAGAGACAGAGGGAAGGGGGGAGGAGCAGAGCAGTCTCTACACCTGTACATCATTCATTTCGACACAGTTTTATTCCACAGGTGGGAGTGGGCTGTGCAGGGTGGGATATGGGCCGGGGCCTCCCACATGGGAAACACACCCCAGTTTAGCATATGGGTCCTCATAGGGCTGGGGCTGGGACTCGATCCTCAGACCCCATGGCTGCAAGGCAAGTGCTCAAACTGCTGAGCCATCCCGGCATCCTGCTTTTAACTTTCTGAAATTGTATTTTAATAGTATTCAACTGAATTTCAGAATTGACTTTCCCAAGATGACATGGCTATTGAGATTTTGTGTTGTAATCTAGGTTTGTTTGATACTGTGGGGGCTAAAAAATACAATTTTTCTTTCATCTTTTAAATTCTTCTAACTGGGTTAATAAACTAACAGAGACAGATTAATGGGAGAAAAGCAAATGTTTTAATACATGTCATGGGAAATTCACAAAAGTATGTAAATTCAAAAGACATTGAGGCAGTATTGGCTATAGAAGACATTTTGGACAAAGGAGAAAGGGTGAGTGACAGGTATGAGATTTCAGAAGTGAGAAGGGTGATTTACAGGTACTTGAGGAAGAACAAAGCATACGTGGTGGGAGCACTCTTCCTGGACAACTCAGAAAACACAGGGGGGCATCTAGGCAGAAGGTACTGATGTCCTCTATTCACCAGTACCACTCTTCATTCAAATGAGGCCAAGGCAGCATGCTAAGATTTCCTCCCTGAAGCAGGTTTCTCTGCCTGAATCTCTTGGGCAGGAGAGGGAGCTGAGGGGCAGGGGGTGGGGGTGGGGTGGGGGTGGGGGGAACAACAATTCTCTATGAGTCTTTTTTCTTAATAAACAGCTTAAAATCAATATCTCAAAAAGCAACTTTGGGGTGGCAAAATGTTTGTTCCCTTTAATTTCAAATATCTTGATACTTTTATTTCACTATTTATCACCCAATTTTCCACCTTCTTAGATGAAAGAGAGTTTCAAGTACAATGAAAACATTGTGGTTCTGCTTCTAGACCCTGAGTAGCTCCAGGGCTTAGTCTTTCTCTGAATTTTGTCCAGATTTAGTTTGTCTGCAGCTAAATAACTAATGTACTGCATGACCCACAGTAGGAATACAATAACTACTTGGTGAAGTAATGTATAAACATGTAAAAGAAAGTAAGAAAAATAAGTAATATACTAGATGCCCAATCAATTCACAACTATTTTAGAGCCAAAAAATTTCAAGGAGGAATAAATTAATAATACATTGAAAATATTGTAAGGTGGGATGCTTGAGATGCCACACAGAATGTACTCTATAAAATATATGTGCCCATGATAGAATGCATTTCTAAATCAAATCTGAATACTTGTCATAATTGCAAAATGATCTAAGCTAAGAGTCAGTAAACCAGAGTCCTACATCGTATAATTATTGCCTTTGAACCTTAAACAAATCTTGTAGGGGTTATATCCATAACTGCTGAAATATCATATTTGCCTTTCCTACGTGATGATTTCTTGACTCACTCAAACTTTTGGGTTTATGGTTTTATGACATTATTCCTTAGCAGACCAAAAGGATCTCTTTACTCATTCGCTTTCCTTAGATATCTTGTTGATGACTACACTACGGGGCTCAAAAAGAATAAGAAAGTCAGTCAAAATACTGATTAAGTGCCTATTAGGTCTCAGTCTCTCTTGCTGCATATTGAGGATAAAAACGCCCATCCCTCAGGGTTACCGTTGTTGTCAAGTATGCCCTTGTCATATCATGCTGGCAGTTGTTGGAAGGGACTGGGAAATGTTCTCTCTGCTCAGAACTCCAGGAGCCATGCATCTTTCTACTACCTTAGACCACTGGGCACTTCAGGATCCCTGTTGCAGAAGTCTTGCGCTGTCACCATCCTGAACTCTGAACAGCATGTTGGTGCTTGTAACACTCTGGTGAACAGGTTGGCACCAGGCAGCAATTGGGCCAAAGATGTGGACCCTACAGAAATCTGCACTGACAAGGGAGGGATGACTGTCTGGGCCTCATCTCCTACAGGGAAGTCCTAAGCAGTAGCCCTGTGAGCACTTAGGAAACTCTGCAAGATGAAAGCAAACCAGGGTGTGCATTGGGGAGCCATCTGCATTCAGAAGAATAATGGGAGGATTGTGTCTTCTGAGGGGAAGTGGCAGATGAAGACTTCTGAGTTGCCTCATTTAAACCCACCATCTGGACTCCTGTCTTCAAATGAGAGCTTGACTCTGGATCTCTGACCGTGGTTTCCTGACCAGCCTCCTAATCTCTGAAGTTAGACTTTCATTTTTGGATC
>PVKE010049921.1:0-11107 GCA_004027555.1 Craseonycteris thonglongyai | reverse complement strand
AAAGAATAACAAGTTCAAAGTTTTATGAGGATTCTCAAGGTCCAAAGCTTCATGGTCAATGTTGTACAGGCTCCTCCCTTTCCACAGTATAATAAACCTTTTCTCATTCAGATTCCAGTTCTCCTCCTGGGGTGCTGAGCTCTTAATGAAATCAGGGGCTAAAAGGTGAGCCCAAACTGCCCCACAACTGCTTACTCTGGAAAAAAGGCACCAACACCCCTCAGAGGTAATCTTCTTAAGGATGTAAATTCACAGGAAACATTTTGTGTGGAGTTCCTTTCCTATTCCTACATTCTTGTACTGTCTACTTTGTTTCTCCCCTCATTCTGAGGTTTTATTTTGTTTTTAATCCTTCTCAGTATGATGATAGATTTAGGCTGGTAGGGAGGGAAAGTAGCTAGATTAATGAATTAGTTTATTTAATACCTAATAAATTTTATCAAGCCTGGAACACTGTGTGGCCAAAGAGTAGTAAGTGGACAAATGGGACTCATAAGAGACAAAAAATATATGCAAATTGGAGGGAGACCCAGTGCCCCATCTTAATGTTACTCTTATTTAACTCATTTTAAATCAATTTGCAGAAAATAGTACCTAGGCTAGGGGAAGGAAAGGTGTGTTTATTCAGCATTAGTGTTCAGGTGAGAATAATTGCACTAAGAAGTGAAAGTCTAGCCCATGTTAGAACTGATGTAGTAGAAAGAACAAAGCTTTACGCAAAGACAAACATGGGTCTCAAGGCAAGCTCTGCTTTTTATTAGCCTGCTGAATACCAGTATTTTGCAAGATTAAAAAACAAATAAAGTTGCTATACCTAAATTACTTTGGAAAGCTTAGGGAAAAAAAAAGAAAGTTATTTACAAAACAATACCATAGAAATAGTCACATTTAATCTGCATATTTGCAAAATTGTTTTATAATGAGGAACATTCATATGCAAAAATATTTGCATATTTTGTGTAACTATTCATTTTGAATAAAATTTAGAAATAATCCACAATGATCCAAGGAAAAAGACTGTGGTCAGAAGACCTCACAACACACGGGATGTACTGGTCAACATTCAATATTTTGTAAGTGTGAAGACACTTATCTTTGTTAAACTTGGCTAATGTAGCCTATTTACTTGGCTAAGTTTTTAACCTTTTTAGGTCTCACGTTTTTCATCTGTGAAAAGGTAAACACCTACTTTATAGTTTATAAAAGCACTGAGAACCTTTATGTGTGTTCCTATCAATGGTTTTGAACTGAAATAATAAAGTAGTAAGAGTTTATTCTTGTTCCCTGGGTAGTTCACCATCTGAACAGCTTCTGTAAGTATTTTTTTTTTTATATCTTTTTATATTTATAGAGAGTAATTATTTTGTCTTCAGTGCATATTTATTTCTATTTTACTTTTGACAGATAGAGAGAGGGACAGAGACAGAGACACCTAGAGAACCGAACTGTGGGAACTCCCCAGTTCAGCATGTGGGTCCTGCCTGGGCCGGAGCCGGGATTCGATCCTCGGTCCCCGTGGCCTCAAAGCGAGAGCTCAACCCGCTGAGCCGTCCCGGCTTTCCCCCTCTGTAAGTATTAATGGGTCAGCCTCTGCCTTAAAATTCTCTTGTGCTAAGACCTTGTCATCATTACCAGTAAGGAAGGGTTGGCCCTGCTGCTTGGATAATTTAGTAGTTCAGTTTTCTCTTTTGTGTATTCTTTTAAAATGTGCTTTACATAATGGCTGTGGATTAAAAGAAAACCACTGGCTGGTAACAGAAAATCTACCAAATCTTCAATAAAGTATGCCTTAACATGGTTAGTACCATCTAGAGAAGATTTATCCTGTAGAAATAAGTCCACAGATTAAAATTGATCTTCAATACCTTTAATTAGATTAAATGATATATTGTAAATTTTCAATTACTATCTTACTATTCATTTCAAATAAAAAAATTTCCTTTTTCCAGCATGATTGTGAAGTGTCACAAATTAAATGAGAGTGATGAAATCTTTAACTCTCTTTAGAATTTATGCATCACCAACATCCAAAAAAAACTTATCTACTTAAAAATAATGAAAAATAAGATGATAAATTGTTAAACAAAATCATAATACAGAAAAAAGTGTCAGAACTTTTTTATAAAGTTACCAAGTACCTGAAATGACCTTCATATGAAAAATCTTTAATTACCTAGAGCAGAAGGAAAAAACAGAAAACATTTAAATATTCTTCTTGTTAACTAACAAGAGAAAAAGTAAGATATTTATATTCAGATATACGCTTTTTCTGGAACCAAACACAAATTAGAATATATCTAAGGATTTCTTGTGTATGTGAGAGAGTGAATAATGGCTTTGTATTATGCAACATTTGAATTAAAAGAATAATTCTTGTACTGACCAACAGTATACTCATAGGCTCAAGGAGCAATGCTAAGTGATAAATCAATGGAGGCCTGTCTTCTAGGGATTCAGATCAAGGAACCTACAAAGTTCACTTTCAATTCTGATCATTTTAAAATATAGAAATGGAACTTAAAGTCTACTGAAACATTAACATGGCCATTTGTTCATCAGCCAGAAGTATCAAACACCTTACACAAACTTTCGCAAGTGCTATATTGGCAATTCACAGCAGAATTATCCATTACATGACTGTGGTGGTTACCAGTTATGCCACAGTTCAGCATATGGGTTTGCTCAGCCATAGCTGATTCCATACCTGGACCTCACAGTTGCAAATCAAGCTGTCAACCAACTGAGCTATCCTAGCGTCCCAACTTTCTTAAAACATTATGAAATTTTTTTGCAATTTTTATTTTTAGCTCATCAGCTATCATTAGCATTAGTATGACCCAAGGCAAGTCTTTGTCCAGTGTGGCCCAGGGAAGCCAAAAGGTTGGACAACTCTAGTTTAGACCTTACAGATTGTACTGGCATATATTGACCTATGTATGTATTTGTGTGTCTGTGTGTTTACATGTACACATATGCATGGGTATATGTCTATTATTCCATCTTTTGAAGCTAAAGCCCAGAGTATAATTTCCCCCCTTGTAATTACTCAACCAGGAGTATAGATTTGAGGGAGGGTGGGGAACAAAGAAACTGAGGAATGGCTAACAAACTAATCACAAATCAAGATACCTATCGGTAGTAAGAAAGCTTAAATTTCCTCCTGGGCCCCATGGCTTATAACCCTAGGAAATTAGAAAGTAGATCCTCCAATATCAATTTAGAAGAAACTCTTCCCATTTGTTATTCTCTCTACTACCTCTTTTTTTTCATATTTTTTTCCTTCTCTTTATCTTTGTTTCTCTGTATGTCTCCATACAGTATGTTCCCTTTTCTGCCATCTTTCTTTCATCCTCTGCTTTTGTTCTTCCCTGAATACTCAGCTTCTCTTCTAAAATACACCCATACAAACAAATGCAAAAGCATAATATCTAAGAGTTACCAATTATTAAATGTTTTTTACATGCCAGGCACACTTCTAATAGTTTTATTTATGTTATTTATTTGTGTTATCCATATAACATTTCTGTGAGGATGCTATTACTATTACCTGCACTGTGATCTATAAGGAAACAGGAACACATGTTAAGTAACTGGCCAAAGCCACACAGCTAGGGAGTGACAGATCCAGCCTTGTACATCGTTAGCTCAATCTTTTATTCATTACATCATTTAGCATACTTTTAGTAGTATGTGCTGTACTTTTTACTATAATAAGACTATAGTTCTTTTTTTATAATTTCAAAAGCAAGTGAATCTGGGGAAATATTCACAATGAGCTGCCAAAAAATTATGTCCGGTTTGATACACATATAGCCACACATATAATTTTCATGTTTATATAATGAAGTTTTATCCAGCTTCTCCATCCTGTGCCTATATGATTATATTCTGTTTAAAATAACTTCTGACCCTGGGCAATTTGTTTAATTTATTTATAAACTTACACTTTATACCTTTGTTTTAAAAGACAAGATGTTAATGATAGGTAAATTTTCGCATAAAATGGTTTGGAAAACAAAACACACTAAATCAAAAGCTTGGCTCTAGGTTTGTGTCTAGGACCCTTTGACTGAATAAACACAAAGCTGGGGGTTGGAGGTGGAGAGAAGCTATTCAAAACTCACTATGCCACTCTTCATCTTGTACAAGTACTTCTAGTTTCCTAAGCATTTGTAATAAATTTAATAGATTACATTGGGAAAGAGAGATTAGTTTTTGCCTAAGAGTAGGAGGAAGGCACTCTCCCTGACACTACCACCATAGGTAAGGTAGCACGGTGTGATAAGTAAAGTGGGGATGTTCATCCCACTATACATGCATGTAAATAAATCCCATCCCACTTACAAGTGTGTTAACCGGGCCATGTCTTAGCAATGATTTTGTCTTTGTTTCTACATCTACATCAGGATCAATTCTTCTGATTATATTTATGTAAATACAAATTTTAATTTTATTCCCAAACACAAAATAGCAATTTACTTTCTGATTTATCTTTTACAGAGTTTGAGGACAATATATTTAATTTTTTTAAGTTAAATTTCCAGTTGTCATTATAATATTAGACAGTTATCTTGGGTGAATTTTCCATTCTCAATTCAAATAACAGGAAAAAAAAAAAAAGCTTCTATTTGTTACCCAAATGCCTTGAGGCTTAAGTTATTTCTTTAGGGCAAGAAAAGTTCTTTATTGGAATATATAAATACACACACACATACAGTCAGCAGATTTTAGTAATATATTATGAATCTAAAAATAAATAAATAAATAAAATGGGATTAGAAGGCCTTAAGGCAGATTTAATTAAAAAGAGCAGGGACACCTTCAAACACCCTAAGTTATGGGTATGCGCCCCTTTACTTTCTCTTCATCTAGTAGAGCCTTGAATCTAAAAAGATAAAGTAAGTACAGAGATACAAAACACCAGCAGCAACCAATCTAGGGAGCCCCTCCAGGAATGCAGAACTTCAATAGGAATCATCATAATCTTTTACAAAAGCAGAAAATACTTGACTGTTCTGTCTAGAGCCTGAGAATGATGGAATGAAGAGACATCAGTCTTTATAGTTAGCAGACCACATGCACATACTGAGTAGCCCAGGAATATATAGGTATGAGTTTCCCCAAACCCTTAAGAAATGCAGTCCAGAAAAGTTATGACAGACAGTCTGGTAGCTTTGCTAGATCTCCACCAGGTGGGGGAAATACGCTTTTCCGTAGACCCTTTCTATCGCCTGATCTATTCAAAATTTTCTCAAAAGAAAGAAAAATAAAAAGTGATTTTCCCCTACCAGCTTTGGTTTCTTTACCTGTGCTCAAACACCTCCAGTGATTAAGACACTCCCACCCACTAACATAGCCACCTGAAAATAGGACCCCTCTTGTTATTTAGAGGGTGTTGTTTTTTTTATTCTGAATATTTCTGTGTATAAGGGACTTGTAAATATTGGAAACCTAAGTGCATAGTGGAAGGCCTAAGAACAAGGATTAAGATTACAGGCATTTGATTCACAGAGAAAGGGTGAAAGATTTCAAAGGGAGGAAACAGAAGTAGAGGACTTGTACTTAAAACAAACACAAAAATATTTGGAACCTAACTATTTTACCAAGGATAATTATACAAGGCAGCTTCAAAAAGAATGTGCTTTACCTCTATTTCACACTTCAACCTGTCCAGCGGCTCTACTCTAAGTTATTATATATTACATATCTGTTTCAGGTTTGTACTGTGGTTAAGTCATAAATGTATAAAAATAGATGAACAATTTTTTAATAGTCTTTGAAATTAGTGAGTATCCTAATTTAAAAAATCATTGTATTTTCTAACTTGGAGAAAACAGAAACGTCCAGCAAGTTATATCAGAGAAAGAAACCACATGGTGAGAGATATAGTAGAAAGATGACAGTATCTAGGGTCATGAGATGTAGGTCCTCATTGCATTTTTTTCCACATACCACTTGTGTGATCCACTCAGGGTACCTCACTGCTCTGAGTCCTTGTTTCCCCACTTGTGAAATGGAGTACTAGTCCACACACAGGATTGGTGAAAACATCACCCAATTGTGTAGTCATGCAAAAGTTCAGTGTCACCTACAAAGTGCTGCATAGAGGTTAGTTATGTTTTATTTCTTCTTTTCTGCTTTTCCTGGATTTTTAGTTGTTTGTGACTTTTTCTCTTATTTCTTTATCTGTTATGTCTACAGAGAAATGTTTCTTATTAATAGAGTTATTACTGGATGCGAGTGAACAAATAAAATCCTCTAATTGTCTCATGGGAAAGTAGGAAAAAAATTTCTTTTGGAAATAGAAACCTGACTTCAAATCTGAAATTTTGTCAATAATGTTACTTCATTTCTTACATTTATAAAATGTGATAAAAATTGCCTTAATGAGTTGATGTAAGTTTAAATAAAATGACATGAAACTAGTATTTAGCATATGGTATGTTTGATACTACAGTTTCTTTCTCATTTAAACCAGCAATGGATAATATAATAGTTATATATAATATACCTTTAAGAATCATATGGTCTTCTAGTCAATATTTTTTAAAAGCACAACAAACATGTAGTAATAAAACTTTAGAAACATTGACTTCAAAGACAAGGTCACCCACTGTGACCCCCTCTTTCATTCAACTTCTACTACATAATATGATAATGCAATAAAAAGGTAATTGGCTTTATAACTGGATATATAAAAATCTAAGTAATCTTATTTAAAGTAGATATAAGCAGCTGTATAGAAACCAACAGAATCCATGGAGGTAGGGGAAGGGAATAAATAGTAGAGTTCAATAAGCTTGCTTAAAACTATAGAAATATACCCACATCAGTAATCGTTTGGAAAAGGTAATAAAAGAGGTAACCTGTAATTAAAAAGGAAATGTTCAAACAGTAATAAAATTATAAACTTCTTAGAAATGCTATAAATCTTCCTAAAAGATGTTCAAAATCTTTATGAATATAATGTAATATAATTGAGACAAAGTAATAGTTCAATAAAATATATCACATACCTTATGACCTAGTGATCTCTCTTCTAGATATATACCTAAAACTCTAGTACAAGCACACAAAAATAGTAAGTATAGTATGTTTATTATTACATTGTTTGTAATAGCAAAAATGAAATATAAATATTCATCAATGGGAGAATAAACAAACAGTAATGTACCCATGCATGTTATTATTATACTGGTATAAGAATTAATAAATCAGAGCCACATTTCTTGATATGGATACAATTTTACAATAATATGTTGGATTTTTTATTTTAAATCTAAATGTAGAATATCCTGTAGTAAAGTTAAAATGATAAAAACTATATATACACATACCGGTATATATGTATACATATATATGTGTATTAAACATGTGTGCGATATATATGTGTGTGTGTGTGTGTGTGTGTACACACACACACAATTCAACTCATATATACCATATAAAATACAAAATTGGTAGTGGGAGTGATAGAGTCAAACTTGACAGTGGTTCCTTCTGGTAAGAGATAAATAGAATCAGTCAGTGAAATTTACCAATAGACTTCAGAACTATCTGAATTGTTTTTTTTTTTAATTTTGAAATTTAAAAATATTAAATAAATACAATAAATGTTGAAATTGGTAAAATCCAATTGGTTTGTTCAAGGTTCTCTATAATTTTTTAATATTCATAATATACAAATATTTTTTAAAAGAATATTGAATAGGAATACCCAAAATTCTTGCCAGCCATACTGTACATTCAAGAAAGACAGGAGTAGAGTCTTGTCACTTAATAAGCTGTGTAAACTAGGAAATTTTATTTCAGCTCTTTTTTTTAATGTCAGATATTTTGTGATTATAAAATGATTATATTTGCAGAGGACCCAATACATATTATATACTAAATAAATTTGTACTATTATTAATTTAACCCAACTGTTAGTTTTCTGTCTTCTTTAAGTGTCACACTCATTCTATTGTTGTGTTGATAAAGATTCAGTTGAAATTTAGTAGTTTTGACGTCCTTCCTTAGTCAACTAGCTGACAACTGCTTCTCAGCATTGTGGGTTCTATCACTCACACCACTTTGATTAATTACATAAAACTCGTGATTTTAATCATTTCCATAGACCAATACTCCCTCTGCACAGGCATATATCTTTTTCCAAAATATCACATAATACTGTACAGGTATATCAGAATTTGCTAAATTGTTGGAATAGCTAAATAATATAAGAGATGCTAATTACAACTGCACTACATTCGACTTTCCCGTAATCAGAATAAGAAGTATCAATAGGGTTAAACCTTTTAATGAGAGAATATCATGAATACTTCCAGTTCTTATCTTGGTCTTCTATCTTCAAATACCTTTTGGAAAGAACCTCCACACACAACTTTTAAGTTCCACACTATTAACCTTACTCTCCTTTTCAACAAAGCCTACTATGCACCCATTTAGAAATGGTTTCCCTCTAGGACCTGTTCTTTTTCCTTGAAAGTTTTATTTATCCATTAAAGAACATACCCCATGGTTTTCACCAGTACATTCTACGGTATTGGCAGTCCTAGTCCCATGAAGATAGTGCAGGGTGGTCAGGTTGCTTAGGTACCCCAAGACTTGGAAAGCATTCCAGTACAGGCATGAACTCACCAAGCCTGCTCTTTTTGGAAGTATGAACTGCACACAATTTTGGTTGTCTTCATGTCCATCAGGTAATCCATTTAGTCTTTTACAAACATATATACATTTACACATATGCACCTGATTTCTCAAAGACATGTATAAGAATAGCATTTAAGTGTTTTGTGGAAGACATTATTCCAAAAACCTCTGGAATGTGTGAGACCATCTGCATCACAATAAGGTTGGTATTTCATATAAGTGTTTCAAAGATTACTAGTATTTTTTATTTCTCTCAGCCCTCCCCCTCTCGAGTTGCATACTCATGCCAGATTTAAGAAATAAACCTTTTCTTAAATACTACCTCATTTTGATTTTAGCAGAAAAACACCAAGGTAAAGATTTTAAAATGCCACTTACATGAGCTTAAGTTCTTAGATTAGACTTATTCTTTCAGCTTCTGCTGGTGGCAGGGGAGAGAGAAATATTGGGGCAGGGAGAAAGTATGTTCTTAATTAATTATTATGGTTGTCACTTATAAAATCAATATATTTATTTGGCTTTATGGACAGATTTATTATACACTTTTTGAAATGATTTGTGTTCAGCATAACATTTTATCTTTGTATTTTTATCTTTATATGAATATATATCATATATATGAATGCACCTAGCAATCTGTATAGGGTGGTAACTGAGTGGGATTCAAGAGATTCACATTCTAATTACTTAGCTTGGCAAGTCAAAGAATGAAAATGTATTCTTTTGTTTTGTTTTGTTTTGTCTTGTTTTGTTTTTTACCATATTTGATACCTATCATACAGTTATATATCAAATATGATAGAAAGGGAGAGGGAGAAAATGAGAGAGAAAGGGAGAGAATTAAATGTGAAGATTTGATGGGAAACGAAGATGCACTCATTCTTAACCAAGCCAAGATGTGGTGTCAGATTTAAAGCTAATTGCTGTCAGCAAAGAGAATCTGTTCACCAAAAGGCAAACCAATGAAAATCAAATGGATTTGATTGGATGAATGCCATCTTCACTTGGACACTTCAAGTGAGATTATTCAGATACATGACTAAAAATATTATGGCATGAAAAGTAAAAGAGGCTCTGCTTCTGGAAACTTTGGCACTTAATCATCCCCTCTTAAAAAGTAAGGTTTTATCCTACATAAAATGTATTTTATTGCAATTTGCAGAACAGTCATCCCTTTAAATTATTGTTTATCATAGGAAAGCTAATTAAAAAACGTGTTTTTCTAACTAAATGGAAGCCTGCATTATGCAGGCAATAAACATTCTTGCTTGAAAGGAATTCTTGCTCCTTCTTTTAAAACTGCCATGGAAATAAAATAGAAAAAGCAAAAAAAAAAAAGCCTCACACTGCCCTCAAGTTGTGTCTGGCTTAGGAGACGAAATGGGATTTTATAGCCCACAAGGTTTCTATTCACTTCTAAATTTAGCACCCACAAATTTCCCTTTTGGCAAATTGTGTTCCCCATACCCAAGTACAAGCCATTTTTGAGGAATGCTTGCTTCAGTAGCTCCTTGTCACCAGCCATAGATAATCGCCCCACTGAATAATTGGCAAAAGTTTACTTTACAGCCCATACAAGGAAGGATGTAAGTGAAAGCAGTTGGTTATAACACTAGTACTTAAAGTGTGGAATGGAAATATTTTCAAGTACAATCTGTGGTTCACAACTCAAAGGAATGTGGTCTTTATAACATTGGCCTATTCTAAAACAGGACACTGTTTTTGGATTCTTTGCTTCTTCTCTTGGTGATAGGGACAATTCCCTGCAGATAGAATTTTACATACCCTCCAATTGCTCTCACAAAATTTTTCTTAAAACATGTAACAGTAGAATATGAAGCCCTATCTCATGTTTTGTTGCTTTTATTTCTGTCTTTTTAGTGAACGCTTGGTTTTATTAATCCCTAAAACTTCACAGAGGCAAACATGGGGCTTGACCTATTTTATATGTTTTGAAAATGTTTGATAGTGAATGAAAATGTTTTCTTCTTCCTGTTTATCAACCCTCAAGGATTTGGTGTTTACAGTGGATAAGATGATTCACTGGTAAGGACCATTCACAAATCGATAAACAGGTGCAATCTCTGTATCTGGAGTGAAAGGTGGTAGGTGGGAGAGAGGGAAGGTAAATAGATTTACTTTTTTTTTGGTGTCTCCTTTATGTCAGGTCCTTTATATAATTTAACTATGTCCTAAAATCTTGTAAATATATAATATTACCTTCATTCTTTCATTAAATAAGGAAACTAAAGTTCAAAAGAACAAAATCACTTACCCAAAATGTGCAACTATTTTATGGTAGATATGGGACTCAAGCCAAGATGCCTGATTCCAATGCATGTGATTTATCTACTAAAAATAATGTGTAGGAGGAAAAAGTTGTACTGTCATTGACAGATAAACAAAGCAAAATATTTCTAAAATGTATGAAAATAGATTTATAGTGCATGAGAAT
>PVKE010049920.1:0-11109 GCA_004027555.1 Craseonycteris thonglongyai | reverse complement strand
CGTCTATCGAAGGGCATTTTGGTTGTTTCCATGTTCTGGCCACTGTGAACAGTGCTGCGATGAACATGCGGGTACAAACATCTTTAAAGATCAAGGTTTTCAAGTTTTTTGGGTAGATGCCCAGTAGTGGGATGGCTGGGTCATATGGTAATTCCATTCGTAATTTTTTGAGGAATCTCCACACAGCCTTCCATAGTGGCTGTACCAGTTTACATTCCCACCAGCAGTGTATGAGGGTTCCAAAAAGAAACCTTTTAATCCTGCAATTCCCTTATATATATTTGACTCAAAACTATTTATTTTAAACAGAACACCTGTTACATAGAAATGGTGTTTTATACATTGTGGGAAACATTATTCTGGTATTTAAGGACCTCAATTTTTTTTTTTTTAATTATTAATAGTTTCCCAGGACTGCTATAACACAGTATCACAAACTGGATGACTTTAAACAACAGAAATCTATTTTGTGAGTTCTGGAGGCCAGAAGTCCAAAATCAGTGTGTTTGGCAGGGCCATGCTGTCTCTGAAGATGCTAGGACTTTGTCTGTCCCATGCCTCTCTCCAGTTTCTGGTTGTAGAGGGCAATCTTTTGTATTCCTTGATTTACAGACATATCACTCCAATCTCCTCCTCCCTCTTCACATGATGTTCTTCCCTGAATCTGTGTTTCTGTGTCTCTTTTTATGAGGCTACCAGTGATTAGACTTAGTGGCCACCGGAATCCATAAGACCTTATCTTAACGTACATCTTAATTATACCTGCAAAGACCCTATTTACAAAGGTCACATTCACAAGTTCAGGAGTTAGGACTGAACAATACAATCCATTACAAAAACTATCTATCAACCCTCATATTCTTTGCCAGATCATGTGTTAGAGGCCCCTGGACTTAGTCTTCTGATCTTTTTCTCTTTTACCTACATTCATTTCCTTGGTAATCTCCCTTATGCCTTAAATAAATGTGTGCAAATATTTCCAAGTTTCTTTCTCTATCCCTGATCTCTCCCCTGAATTGCAGACTCTTATATCCAATATCTCTGGCATATTTAATAGGATTAAACAAACTCACCATGTCCAAAACAAAACTACTTATCTTCTGGCAACTCACTCCAGCTCCAGTTCATCACATCTCAGTAAATGGCAGCATCATTCTGAGAATCACCTTATTTCTCTTTTTCTTTCAGTCACACTTTTAATCCCTCAGCAAACCTGACCTGTTATTAAGAATCCACTGCCAGCAGTATAGTTAACTTTCTATCTTTCCCAGACCAAAAGTCTAACTGGAGTTTCTTCTTCCCATCTTGTGGCCCTACAACCTGTTGTTCCCAGTGACCAGTATGACAGTTTTCAAACATGGTCACACTCTTGCTGAAAATTCTGTTTCCTTGACCTATAGTGTCCTACCTGCTCTGGGCACCATCTGCTTCTCTGATCTTCTCTCTTACCAGCCCCCTTCTTGCTCATTTTACTCCATTCTTGTATTTATTGATTCTCAGCACAAGTCTGACCCACATTTTGGACTTTTCTCTTGTAGTATCATCTGCCTTCAGTTTTCTTTTCTGATACATTTGCGTGGTTTCTTTGCTTCCTCACTTTTTTCAAGTCTCTTAATCACCATTTTCTCCAAGTGTTCTCTAATCATCCTGTTCAAAAAATTCCCTAAGTCTCTGTCATATTCTTTACCCTGCTTTATTTTTTTATAGTACTGATCTCCACCTGAAGAGTATTAATTTGTCTCATCAAACTAAAATATAAATTATAAAAGAGCAAGGAATGGTTATGTTCACCATTGTATTTCTAGTGCCTAAAACAGATGAGTACTAAACAAATATTGAATAAATGGGTAAAAGAAAGAATGTGTGAATACTCCTAGCATACTTCCTCCACTAGATTCAAGCCTCCTGCCTCAATGTCTCTAAACAGTGTCTCCTTCCTAGATGTCTCTGTCTTTGTTTCTGCTAATCTGCTTTACTAGAATTTCTTCTACTTCTTGTTTCTGATTATCTAAAGCAGGGGTGTCAAACTGGCAGCCGAGGTAATTTTTTGTGGTCCACGATGCTCTGAAATAAAATGAAAATAGAAAAAATTGTTATGAAGAAAATAGTGCTTAGGGGAGATGGAGGCAATACCATACACACAATATTCCCTCGTTAACCCTTTAACTACTGAAGACAAGTATACACGTGGCCCAGTGCCTTTCCTGGGGGCTTGTGGACGTGTATAAACGCGCTGACTCAGTACCAGCAACGATTGTAAATGTGATATGGTCCGTGTGAATCTTGCCTGTTGCACCAAATGGCCCGTGTTTTCTTTGAGTTTGACACCCCTGATCTAAGGAAATGCTCTTGATAATCTAAGAGCCCATTCACATTTCACTTCTGTGACGTTTTCTCTGCTATACACTCTCACCAAGATCTCCCCCCACTCTCTGATCTTCCACTGGACTCCATTGCCTAACATTTTCATTGTTTTAGGCACTTAACTGTGCATGTCAGCATCTAATTGTTCTGTAATTATTGCATGTGTGTCTATCAAAGGACCACAATGCTATTAAGGACAAGGTCATTATTGTATCCTTTTTTTTTTTTTCCATACCTTAGGCGCAAGGGTCTCTAAACTATGACCCGGGCCGTATCTGGCCCATGGGCCCTCTCATCCGGCCCGTGGAGACCTTTTTATCTGAATAAAATAATATTAAATAAATAATTAAAGACAACATCTGTGTTTTGATTATTTTTTATTTGGACCTCGAGTGTGTAGTTGGCCCCCAAACTGCTGTTTGATAGTTAATGTAGCCCACGGGCTAAAAAGTTTGAGAGCAATAATGCATAACTTGTGGACAGTCTTGACTATTGATCAGCTGATTGACTAATTGATTAGTTGGTTGTCTCCATCTCAGACATGTAAATGAAACAACAGCTTCAGTGTATGTGTGGGTGGGGGGTATAATAAAGTAAAAAAATAAAAAAAGAGGTATTTGTATCCAAACAGCAATGTTAAAAGGGCAGCATTGTAATAAATAGGAGACTGAAGGACTGTTTCATTTCTTATTAAAGGTGAACCATCCTTCTTACCCAATATGATGATGTTAGCTGGAAAATCTACCTATTAGAGTTCTAGATATCGTACGGTACTTGACCTTTCTTCAATACTCATGAAAGAGCTTGTTAGTGAATGTGAAAACTGAATCCATAAAACATTATTATTAAGCTAATAACATTTGTTTATGAGTTGCTTTCTACCAGTGCATTTTTCCAGATAACCATTCTAGCTTTTTTAAAAAAATTAGATCACTTTTTAAGAAGTTTAAAATTTGCAGGAGGTTGTAAATGTAATATTGATAAAGGTAAACCTAATATTTTTGCATCTCTTAGTATATCTTGTTGGTAGAATCCCAAAAGACATTGAAGTCACAATTAGTACTAAGTATATTTCTAATATATATGAATCATATAAAATACATATTATTCAAAAACAGTGTATCAGATTTTCATATTTTGGGGGATGTAAAGAGCATTCTTAATAGTCCCATTAAAATAAGTCATAATTTGTTTTTAACTGACTTTGAATTTTGCTCTTTAGACCAGCATAAATTCACCTTCCTTCATATTGTGTTTTGGTGACTAGGAAATAAGAGAAAGCTATGGTCTAGAGATGCTTTTCTTTTCTTTTGCTAAGACATGAAATACTAATGGAATGGTAAATCTAATATAGGCAATTACTGGGGAGTCATGTACTCTTTTTTTTCCCCTTAAGCTTATAAATATTAGGGAAACTGGGATGGCTCAGCAGGTTAAGTGCTTGCCTTGGAGCCCCAGGGTCCAAGATGGAGTCCCAACCCTGGCCCATGCAGACCTATATGCTGAATTGTGGTGTGCTTCCCATGTGGGAGGCTCCCTGTTTGGCTCCCAGCTCCTGGGGATATGCTTCCCATGCAGAGGGCCCCAAGCCCAACTCCTGCCCTGTGCGGGCCCCACCCTCCTGTGTGGAATGAAACTATGTTGAAAACTGATGACGTGCAACTATGGAGACTGCTCTGGGCCCTTCCCCTTCTCTCTGTCTGTCTGTGTCTCTTTCTGTGTCAGAGAAAATAAAATCTTTTTTAAAAAAGCTTATAAATATTAACTTTTAGCAAGCAGTTTGCTTCTAAATTTTTTCAGCAGTGTACCAGCAAACTGCAGAGGTAACAAAGAGGGAAAATAAGATTTATAAAGCCCCAGTGTCTATTTCAGAGACCTCAGAATCTACAGGTTCTTTTTTTTTTTTTTTTTTTCAAGTAGTATCTAAAAGAGCTGACTAGCAGCTGAAGCAATAGAAAATGTAAGGGAAACAAAGCAATTAGAGCAGTACTGTTATGAAGAGATTGTAAACCCCCTATCCAAAACTGTTTGCCACCACTACTGGGGATATAATACTGTCAACATGAAGTCACAGAATACAAATCTTTGTTCACTTTGAAATAAAAGCCGCAAATGCAGAACTAAGCCCTGCTCTTCAAGGGGCAAAAAGAGTTGAATATTTTGCCAAAATTCTTCTTGCTTCAATAAAGGATAATAAGGTCATGCCTAATAAAATAGAAACTGTTGAAGTTCAGGACTTCGCCAAGAACATCAGTTTGATGTACTTGTTTTAGAGAGGAATTTACCATCTCAGAGAAGGTCCTCACGTGTTCCCCACAGACATGATTTTAAATACCATACCCAGGATGCACCCAACAGATTGGAAGCTTAGCACTGTGGTGGCTCCATTTATATTACTCCTCACCGAGTATAAATGTCACCTTCTAGCTTCTTAAAGTGTTGAGTTCCTGCTTATTAAATGGATTCTGGCCTTCAGACATTTCTGGGGAGGTGTGGTGCAAGAAGTTGAAGTGAGCCTTCCATCTGCTAAACCCAAAACCACTATGTTCATCACTTTATAGTCATGAATTCCAGGGTGACTTTTAACACAAGCAAGGGAAAAGTGTTTGGCGTGTTTAGGTAAAAATGTCAGACCTTTTTGTCCTTAGATATCCTTGTTTCTTAAAACAATTACCAAAAAAAAAAAAAAAAAAATGCTGAATGTGTAAATCCAGATGATTATTGTTACTTAGCAACAATCACAGTTTGAACGTTAGTTACACATTGTTTGTACAGTATGCCCTCAAAAGGTAAAAAGTTTCTCCATTGTCTAACATCCATAAATTCTAAGCTATTAAGTCAAACTGTTTTAAATGGAACTCCTGATTGTTCGAAGCAGCTTCTAAAAGACTGAATTATTAGCTAACATATATCAGTCATGAAACATAATAGCAAAACACCCATGAAGCCACCTCCAAAATGAACCTGTATATCTCATCCTGCCTGACTCCACCCTCCAGATACAACTCCACGTACACCTATCCTCAGTTTGATTGCATAATTTCCTTGCCTTAGAAATGATTACCTATTGATGTAACTCAAAAGAATATACTTTTGCACTTTGCATGGTTTTTGTGCTTAATGGGAAGAAAGGTATCTGACAATCTCTAGTCTGGTCACTTTCTTTTTTATTCAATTTTATTACAAGTGTTCACTAATTTAAAGTCATCTAAAATATTTCAGAGTATGGTTGGTAATATGGTTGTTAATGGGTGATGTATTAAGATTTATTAATAAGTTGGAGTATTAAGATGGCATCATATTTCTGAAGGATAGGTGAATTGTCATGTGAACAGATTCCTACTTATATGGGAACTTGATTTATTATAGAACATTGATTCCCAATCAGTGGTACATGTACCCTTGGGGTCCATGCTGTGCCATTCAGGGGTACATGAAAAATAATCAGTAACAATATTTAACTGTATTTACAGATATTATAAAATTAAATCTGTGGATTGTTCTTTTAGTGCAGAATTTTTTCTTTCCTAACCTACTGCCTCATTTCCACTACTTTATGTTAAGATAGACAATGAATAAAAGTATCAGTATTTAAAAACAGCTATTTTAATAACAGGGGTACAATTTTATAGAAATGGGTTTAAAAGGAGTACACAAGTGGAATAAGGCTGAGAACCACTGTGCCGGAAGTAACATTGCAGATAATACATTCTTTGGCTCGAACAGTTTCTACAAGCTACACTAGCATAAGTATAAAGAGGTCTGTGTTTAAGGGTGTTCATTACAGCATTGATTATAATCACAAAAGATTAGACACAATCCAAATGTCTATTAATAGAGTAATTTTTAAATAATGAAATATATATATATATACTTTAAATTATAAATATATAATGGAAAACTGTGAAGTCATGTAAAAGAAGAAAACAGGGCAAGCTTCCCCTTTCATACACTGCATATGGGACTCATAAATTAGTACTCTCACGCTGGAGCAATTTAGTAATATCTATCACAATTTAAAATATGCAAATCTTATGACCTGGAAATTCCACATATTAAAATCTGTCCAAAAGAAACTCTTGAACATTTTTTGAAGGGAGTGTACTCAGATTGTAAATTTCTTTGGTGCTTCAAAAACAAGACAAGGGAAGACGGGATGGCTCAGTGGGTTAAGCACTCACTTTGCAGCACTGGGGACCGAGGATCGAATCCCGGCCCGGCCCGTGCAGACCCATGTGCTGAACTGGGCAGTTTCCCCAGTTCAGTTCTCTCTCTGTCTCTTTATCTCTCTCTCTCTCTCTCAAAAACAATAAAAAATAAATAAATAAATATTTAAAAAACAAACAAACAAACAAAAAACAAGACAAAATTGCAGTGAACTTACGTGTCTACCAATGAGTGTGGCTCAATAAACCATGGAATACAATCCAGCAATTTCTTAAAAATAAGATAGAGAAAATGACCAGTAATGGCAGTGGAACTAACTGATAGTGTCAGCCCTCCCATAGTAAACAATTATAAGCTCTGGACCAAATATTTTTAAAAGCCTAAACTTTAAATGCTTGAAAGTATCCAAAAGTAGATTGAAACCACTGGAAATCGACTGGAACTGGATGTTAGTACACTCTTCTGTATTATTTGAATTTGGATCAAGTGCAAAATAATTTTAAATCTGCAACTATTTAGATTTAAATCTATTTTACATATATTAAAATAAAGTTTTTAAAAATTCAACTTTAATCCCTACGTATCTTTTAGATTAGGTTGTGCAGGTTTTCACTTCTAGAATTGAAAGTGCATCTATCATTTCCTAGTACATTGCCTTGCTCTGTTAGCATTAAATATTTATTGCTTCAATCCATCTCAGCAAATATTTTATCAGAGTCTAACATGTGTCAGAGCCTTTTCTAGATGCTGGGATATAGTAGCCAGCAAGACAGACAAGATCTCTGCTCACCTGGGGTTTATGATATTCTATGAACTGTCTTGTTTAATAGAGACATGTAAGCTGAAGATGTATGTTCACCTAAAGGTATCATCTGAGAGAAGAAAAAAATAGAGGATAAAGGATAAGCAGAAGTCCTATTTCTGTACATATATTAAAATCTTAAAATATTAGAATTTAAGGGAACCTTAGTAGTGTTCAATCTTTTTACATGAGCATTTTGCTAAATATAATACATTCTTTTTTTTTTTTATTAATTCTTAGGATACTTCAGTGTTTTAATCTTTTACTTTTCTAGCCGTTTTGAATATCAGTGGATTATGGAAGTGTAGTTTAGTACAGAATCCTTGTTTGATTTGTCTTTTTTTTTTCCTTTTATGTTGGCTAGAACTTGTGGGGAAAAAAATATATTTTATATTTCATAATATATATTATGAAATGGACTTTATTTGGCTTTCTTTCAAATTTTTTCATTGTTCTGTAACCTGCAGGCATTGTGTTGTAATTGGTTATTTTGTTACCATCAGCAAATTTTTTAGGGCAGAAGAGTTAGAATTTTTTTTTCTAGTGTTTAATAATCTTTACCATCCCAAAAGTTCTTTATTACATAAGACTTTTATTATTAAACCTCTTGATTTGTTTGCTATATTAATTTGTTATTTCTTAAAGTACACTTCTCCCAAGGACTCTCTAATTTCAGAAAATTGTTTGTCTGCTCACTTACTCTTTCTCCTACTAAACCTTATGCATGATGTAATTATGCTATTTTTCTGTACTGTCTATTTTTTGTTTTTTTGCATCTTTTACATTGATATGATCTTTGTGGATGCTTGACGGGTATCTTCACTATGAACTGACACTTTACACTATTTTATAATTTTTTAAATTGCTCTCATCTAATTTATGGTGTTTCTCCAATAACTGAATACTAACATCAATTATAAAATTGTAATGATTATCATCTTGCCTTCAATAATAGCCCAGAAATAGCGACTGTACTGTGTCTGAGTTTAAAGTACTTTCTTATTTTATAAATAATCATCTGGAAAGGTTGCTCAAGTGGGCTTCAGTGGCATAATAGTCTGTATTTCTCCACTAAGTGTATTTTTTCTATTTCTCTCTCTTAAAAATAAATATATATATATATATCAACAGCTTGATCAAGTCATCCGCCGAAGAAGCCTGTCCAGTTTGGAACTGTTCCTCTCCTGTGCTCAGAAACAGTTAAGTGCTTTGATAGCTACGGAACCAGTTGACATTGAATAAAAAGAACATGACAAGCTAACCACACTGGCAATTGATAACTCATTAGACTTCTAAAATACATGCTGTGAATTATAGAGATGCTTTTGTTTTCTTTCCAAACCTTAGAGAATTGCTTTCCACTTCAAGGATAAACCAAAACAATAGTTAGAACTTTCAAGAGATCTAATTTATTTTCTTTTGCGTTTTTCTTAACATTTACTATTATTTTGGTAATAGTCGTAGCAGTAGTAATAGTAATAGTAGTAGTAATAGTAGTAGTGGCAGTAGCAGCAGCAACAGAAAGTATTATGTGACCCAAAAGCCATTGACAATTGCCACATTACCAAAAGTTAATTAAGTATACTTTATAGCCTCTGTTGGCCTATTATGTTGTATTTGGCAAAAGCAGTAAATACCTTTTCTTATTGCCTCACAGTCACTCTTGATAAGATTCTAGAATGTAATCATATGTTTATTTGATTTTAAGGAAAAAACAGCATGGATTTCAAAATGTCATTCTGATATTACCAAATGTCTTTCCTGTAGTGGGATCTATTTTTATTGGTAAAAACTAATAAAGATTATTATATTAATTTAACTTTCATCTGATGTACCACTTAAAGGGGTATGTGTGTTATATAAACTTATTTCCTACTTCTGTTCCTCAGAGTCACTGGGAATCAATGAAATCATGTTTTAAATGAATCACACCATGAATTCAATCTCTAGTAAGAGAATGTAACTTAACCATTTATATGAATTCATGTTAAAATATAAGAGATATGAAATTCTTTCCCGGTACTTTAGAATGTACTTAATTCATGACCAGTGTGCTTCAATGGGAAATCATGACTTTTTTTTGAACATCAAAACTAAAGCGTATCCAAACATTTTATCTTGTTTTCTGAAATACTTCTACTTTCATAGGCTTTGTACTTTTCTGGGATTTCTCCGTGTAATAAAAAGAGCTCTAAAAACTTACTTGGTGTTTTGGTTTTTTTTTTTTTAGTTAGTTTCACGTGTACCAGAGAACATAATGCTTAGACATTTACAATCCTTATATGGTTATATTTTCTTTTATATTTTTATTAATTGTTAAATGTATTGGAGTGGCATTGGTTGGTAAAAATTATATAGGTTCCAGGTGTACAATTCTACATTTTGTCGTCTAAGTATTGCATTGTGTGTTCACCACCCAGAGTCAGTTCTCTTTCTATCGCCATATATTTCATGCCCCCTGCCTCACCCCCTCACCTCATGTGTCCATGACTTTTTGTTTCTTTGTTACTTTCAGTTTAATAATTCCACATATAAGTGAAGTCATATGGTGCTTGATTTTTTTAGTCTGACTTATTTCACTTAACATGATGATCTCAAGGTCCATCCATATTATTGGGAATAGCAGTGCTTTATCTTTTTTTATCACTGAGTAATATTCCATTGTGTAAATGTACCACAACTTATTTTTCCAGTCATCTATCAAAGAACACTTTGGTTGTTTCCATGATGTCACCGGGAACAGTGCTACGATGAACATTGGGGTCCATATATCTTTGTAGACTAAGGTTTTCAAGTTTTTTGGGTAGATACCCAGAAGAGGAATTGCTGAGTTGTATGGTAATTTTATTCTTAATTATTTGAGGAACCTCCATACTGCCTTCCATAGTGGTTGTACCAATTTACATTCCCAACAACAGTGTATGAGGGTTCCTTTTTGTCCACAGCCTCTCTAGCACTTGCTATTTCTTGTCTTGTTGATTATAGCCATTCTAACAGGTGTGAGGTAGTATCTTATATCTGAAAAAACACACTTCAGGATAAAAATTGTTATTAGTTTTTAATCCTTTTTAAATTAATTCTTTAAAAAATTTGTAGTGAAACTTATATACCATGGATGATGACGTTTTTAATATAGTATACCTTACCCTAAATATTTATAATAGCATTTACTAAAAATCTTTAAATGTGATTTAAATAACTAGTTTTTTCTTACAAATTTAAATCAGAAATTAAAGTAAGCAGGCCATTGACTTGAAATGCAGCACAGTAAAAATGGGAGGAGGTTTTTTCAGGAACAAGCCAGTAACACAATGTCATGGTCATATTTAAAACCACTTGACTCTTGTGATCATATTTTATAAGTTACTAGATATGATTTATATGAATGAATTGTAGAAAGTCACCAACTAATATCTAGAGAGACCCAGATCAAGAGATAGTAGAACGAACTGTCAACAGAGTATAATAGTCTACATCTCTCTTTCACTCTTTGCCAAACAGAAAGATATTTTTTCTTCTTCCATTTAGGGTTCCAACTTTGCTGTTGACATAGACTAATTGTTGTCTGAAGTGATTTGGAACAAATTGATACCAATCAGTCTATGAATATTGGCAGAATAGCCACCAGGCACAATAATAAACTCTTGGATTCTTAAAACAGTGCTTTTTTCCCAGAGTTGACCTTAAAGATAATAGAGAATAATTATCTGGGTATAGAATTCATTATCTGAATACGTTAATCATTTCAAACTGAATTAACTAATATATTTCAATGC